>JBBPBX010020647.1:5149-43156 GCA_038048925.1 Garcialebias charrua | reverse complement strand
AAAAAAAAATAATAATTCTGTCAGGCACTTTAAAAGCTCTGTGATCAGCAGCCTTTATTTTTTATTTTATTTTAATGATGCAAAGTAAAGATAGTTTTTCCTCAGATTGTTGTTACAGTGTTTTACAACAATATTTAAACTATGTAAACAGAGATGGATTCATCATAATGATGACTGTGTGCCTAGTTTTAACAGGTAAAACATTTTTAATGGGCCTGCATATTTGTTAGAGTTGAATTGAACATTGAAGCCCTTTTAAAATGTGAGGACAAATAATACAAAGGTAAGAGGAGACATTTTATAAATGAACCTTAGCTAACAGATTGGCCTCAGCTTTGTCCACATGAGTTGTTTCAAATTTTAGAACAAATCCATCATACATGCCTTTTTTCATATGAAAAACAAGCTTTTGGAGAAAAGAGATGCTACTTTTTCAATTTAAGTGACAATTGTCTTCTTGATCAAATTATTTACTTCAAACAATAATACATTCATTCATGTTCATTATTCATATTTACCTGGTGTGATGAAATTACACCTGAAATCAAATGCATTAACTACAAACAGCAGGGATATGATTGTTGAGATGTCTGTTCGTCAGCTTTTTATACTCCTATCAAAGAAAAAATGTGTTTAAAAACTTTAATTGTGCTTTCTTTAATAAAGATGAGCGTAACCTCTAGCCAAGAAATCAGAGTAAAGTTTTAGTTAAATAATTGTGGAATAATAAATTATTTTTTTTTATTTCCCCTGAATAAATTACATCCTCTCAAAGTAGCTTCGGTCCATTTTTCCTCCCCAATTATCCAGGCCCCTGCAGTGGCACTGCAGAACCCAGGAGAACATGCCCCTAACTCATGAACCATTGTGATACATTTTATGACATATCGTCTCTTTCTGGCAGCAAATCCCGGATCCCCGTCCCACCTGCTGGTCACCGCTGGAAGGAAGTTCGATGTGACAACACCGTGACGTGGCTGGCTAGCTGGACTGAAAATATCCAGGGCGCCATTAAATACATCATGCTTAATGCTAACTCTAAACTCAAGGTAGCCTTCTTCAAACACGGGATAATGCTTCAAACACGGGATAATGCTTCAAACACGGGATAATGCACAGCTTTATTAGTTAAAAAAAAGGGACAAGTTTTACAACCAGGCAAGCTCTTACAAACCGGATTCCAAAAAGGTTGGGACACTAAACAAATTGTGAATAAAAACGGAATGCAATGATGTAGGGGCCGAGATGGTGTAGAGGCAGGGCAGCCGGCTCAGGACCAGAAGGTCTCGGGTTCGATCCCCGGTCACTGCATACCTCGTTGTGTCCCTGGGCAAGACACTTAACCCCGAGTTGCTCCAGGTAGGACTGGTTGGCGCCTTGCATGGCAGTCTACCGCTACCGGTGTATGAATGTGTGTATGAATGGGTGGATGGCTGGTACTGTGAAGCACTTTGGGGCCCCTCAAAGGGGGCTGGAAAGCGCTATATAAGTAAGCTCCATTACCATTTACCATGTGGAGATGGCAAATGTCAATATTTTATTCGTAATAGAACATAGATGACAGATCAAAAGTTTAATCTGAGTAAATGTAACATTTCAAAGGAAAAATATGTTTATTCAAAATTTCAGTCAACAAATCCCAAAAAAGTTGGGACAAGTAGCAATAAGTCAGAGTCAGAGTCAGAGAGTCTTTATTGTCATTTGCACCGCATGTGGTACATGTGATGAAAACGAGATTATGTACACGGGGTCCCAGTTACATCCAACAACAAATGCAAGAGAAAAACAGTAATAACATCTAGAATTAACTAAGAAAAACATCAACTAGTAATACACTAAGCCCTAATATAGTGGAAAAACATCATTATAAACAGCAGCACGAACATGAGTCTGTATGAGCAGATGGTCACAGATGAACACAGCAACAAGAAAACAGATCAGCATCAGCATGATGTGATATTTTGCAGTGTTTATTCTTATTATTTATTTATTCATGAGTCTAACAGCCTCAGGGTAGAAGCTGTTCCTCAGTCTAGTGGTTCTACATTTGATGCTCCTCAACCTCCGTCCTGAGGGGAGTGGGGCAAAGAGTGAGTGTGCTGGGTGAGTGAGGTCTTTCATGATGCAGGTGGCTCTTTTCCTGCATCTGGAGGTGTAAATGTCTGTGATGGTGGGGAGACTGACTCCGACAGACCTCTGTGCAGCCTTCACCACTCTCTGTAGAGCTTTCCTCTCTGCAACTGTGCAGCCTCCATGCCACACATTGATGCTGGAGCACAGGACGCTTTCCACTGCACACCTGTAGAACGAGGTGAGAACTGGGCTGCTCAGACCAGCACGTCTCAGTCGTCTGAGGAAGTAGAGTCTTTGATGACCTTTCTTGATCAGGCTGGTGGTGTTGTTGCTCCAGCTGAGGTTATCATTCAAGTGTACACCCAAGTATTTGTAGCTGGAGACCACTTCCACTGCAGATCCACCTATTTTCAGTGGGGTGTGGGTGTGTTTGTTCCTTCTGAAGTCCACAATCATCTCCTTTGTCTTCTTCACATTCATGTGAAGATTATTCTCTTTGCACCAGCTCTCCAGGGGCCTCATGTATCAACCGTGCGTGCGCACAAAAACCTTGCGTACGTCACTATCCACGCAAAACCCCGTATGTATCAAAACTGAACTGAACGTGAATATGTGCGCATCCAAGTACATTTCCACGCCAGCCCCATGGCTGGCGTACGCACGTTTCTGTGGTTCTTGTTCCTTTGGCGACACTTACAGGTGATTCAGAGAAACTGAAGCCCCACAGTCTGTGGTTGACTTTAAGAGCGGCTTGAAGACCTTTCTTTTCAACCGAGCATACTCTGCCTCCTCATGATTCTACTTTTGATCATAGCTGATACTGTTGTTGATTTTAATTGTTTTATTATTTGTTTCATTGACATTTAATTCTGTTGCACCTTGTAGCACTTTGAGATTTCCATTGATGAAATGTGCGTTATAAATTGATGTCATCATTATTATTATTATTATTAACTGTTCATGATGTGAAAATGATTAATATTCCCACCAAACACACGATTAACAAGTATTACATCCACATGACGCAGTTAAATAAAGGACGCGCAAAGTTGTGCCAAAAATAAATTTAACAGGAACGGATTCATTCAGCCTTACTGGAGGATATAATAAATAGTGTAACACGCAGAGCATTTATTTATAAACAGATATAATTTTCTGATCTAGGATATGGCTTATCAGCCGTTTTCAGAAATAATCATTTTTCAGTTTGGCACTGCTGCGCTCTGGAGCAACACAGGAGCCGTGCATCACGCGTGCACATGCAGAAGCAGCGATCAAACTGTTCCCGAGCTTTCCTGAGGGAGCTGCAGGCCGATCAGGGCTGTCCAGTCCACACAAAGCCGATTCATGTCCAATGGAATGTCTCATCTATATGATTCCAAAGGCTGAGTGGTCGCGCTTTGGAGCGCGCGCGCACCCTCGCCGGTGTTACACGGCAGCTGGAGGTGATTCATAATCTGCGTTTATTGTAGATTTCTCCAAAATGACACGTGAAAGTACACCATATATAACTTGTAGGAGAGTAAAAGCTTCACAGACAAACAGATTGCGCACAAGGCTGCGGCGCGCGCAGCGTTTGGAGACTCCAACATCACGTCATGTCATGAAAACTCTCCACTGAGACGCACAGACCCGTTTCTTCATATCATCTATTAAATAAACAAAGATCTACCAAACATCTAAGTTCCTCTGTGTTTACAGTAATTATGGTAATAAACTCGTGCGCAAAGTTAATATTTTCACTCAGAATGAATGGATGAGCCGTTGCGCACCAAAGCAGGGTGCGCGCACACACTAATACCGACACACAATCACTCGTTCTTTGCGTGATGAACACATTTTATTACTATTCTTACTTAGGATTATTTTCCTCACTCATATTATATTAAATTCATTATTTTCCTGAATCTAGAAATGATTTCTGATCGCGCAGGGATCAAACAAACATGTCCTTCACACATGCAGGAAGTAATTTGCATCTGTTTAACATATGTAAATGAAGGCGTGTCAGGGGAGGTGTCTCACGTGCGCTCAGTTCCACGTTAATTGTGATGTACAAAAGGAATGTGCGTGGATTCCGGTGTACGCACAGTTTGATACATCTGGATTTTTTTGTGCGTACACACTTTTCTGGATTTGACCGTACGTCACTTTTCAGTAGGAAATCCACGCAAGTCTTTGTACATGAGGCCCCAGGTGTTCCACCTCCTGTCTGTAGCTGGACTCATCATTGTTTGTGATGCATCCCACCACCGCTGTATCATCTGCAAACTTAACAATATGACAGCCTGGATGTGTGGCTGTACAATCATATGTGAGCAGAGTGAACAGAAGGGGGCTCAGCACACATCCTTGAGGAGAGCCAGTGCTGAGGGTTATGGTGGAGGAGGAGAAGTTGTGAATCTTCACTGACTGTGGTCTGTCTGTTAAGAAGTCTAGTACCCAGTTACAAATGGAGGGGCTTAGTCCAAGTGTAGATAGTTTGTCTATCAGACAATAAGTGGCTGGAAAAAGGAAATTGAGCATATAAAGAACAGCTGGAAGACCAATTAACACTAATTAGGTCAATTGACAACATGATTGGGTATAAAAAGAGCTTCTCAGAGTGTCAGTGTCTCTCAGAAGCCAAGATGGTAAGAGGATCACCAATTCCACCATTGTTGCACAGAAAGATAGTGCAGCAATACCAGAATGGTGTTACCCAGTGTAAAATAGCAAAGACGTTTAAGTTATCATCATCAACCGTGCATAACATCATCAAAAGATTCAGAGAATCTGGAACAATCGCTGTGCGTAAGGGTCAAGGCCGTAAAACTCTACTGGATGCTCGTGATCTCCGGGCCCTTAAACGTCACTGCACCTCAAACAGGAATGCCACTGTCAAGGAAATAACAGAATGGGCTCAGGAATACTTCCAGAAAGCATTGTCAGTGAACACAATCCACCAGCTGAAACTCTACAGTGCAAAGAGGAAGCCATTTCTAAGCAAGCTCCACAAGCTCAGACGTTTGCACTGGGCCAGGGGTCATTTAAAATGGAGTGTGGCAAAATGGAAGACTGTTCTGTGGTCAGATGAGTCACGATTTGAAGTTCTTTATGGAACACTGGGACGCCATGTCATCCGGACCAGAGAGGACAAGGATAGCCCAAGTTGTTATCAACGCTCCGTTCAGAAGCCTGCATCACTGATGGTATGGGGTTGCATGAGCGCTTGTGGCATGGGCAGCTTGCATGTCTGGAAAGGCACCATTAATGCAGAGAACTATGTTCAGGTTCTAGAACAACATATGCTCCCATCTAGACGTCATCTCTTTCAGGGAAGACCCTGCATTTTTCAACAAGATAATGCCAGACCACATTCTGCAGCAATCACAACATCATGGCTACGTAGGAGAAGGATCCGGGTACTGAAATGTCCAGCCTGCAGTCCAGATCTTTCACCTATAGAGAACATTTGGTGCATCATAAAGAGGAAGGTGCGACAAAGAAGGCCCAAGACGATTGAACAGTTAGAGGCCTGTATTAGACATGAATGGGAGAGCATTCCTATTTCTAAACTTGAGAAACTGGTCTCCTCTGTCCCCAGACGTCTGTTGAGTGTTGTAAGAAGAAGGGGGGATGTCACACAGTGGTAAAAATGGACTTGTCCCAACTTTTTTGGGATTTGTTGACACCATGAAATTTAAACATATTTTTCTCTTAAAATGATACATTCTCTCAGTTTAAACTTTTGATCTGTGATTTGTGTTCTATTCTGAATAAAATATTAGATGTTGGCACCTCCACATCATGGCATTCAGTTTTTATTCACAATTTGTTTAGTTTCCCAACTTTTTTGGAATCTGGCTGGCTTGTACATCAAGGAAAAACAAGAAGGAATAATAGACTGCACTGTAGTTTTTAGGATGGAGAATTATAGTCACAATACCATATTTAAAGTTTAGTAGCTATTCTAAACCTGGATTTGAATTTGAAAAATATTTTAACTTTAAATCTGAAGAAAATATTTGAAACACTAAAGTACCTGAACATTTTATGGATAAGTAACTTTTTCTTCAGTTAAATTATTATCTTTGTGGAACTTAGACTTTTCTTCACAGAAGTGGTTCAGCTCCAGCTTTTCTCAAGGCCACAGCATTTTTATTTTTATTTTTAAAGTGTGGGCGCTGACTGGACCTGCCAACGGTTTAATTTCCTTTCAAGTGCATTTCTGCTGCATCACCTAACCTCTGCTTTAGTTGTCAGATTGTTTCCTGGGAATTTAGTTTCATTCAGTCCTTTTCTGCTTATATAGCAACGCTTCACAGGTGAAATGTGTAAGAACAAAATCACCTCTCTTTAAAGAAGCACTTGAAAAATACTTTTACTGGTGGATATTTCCAGTCTAACAAAACTCATGGAGGGTGTTGAGAGGCTGAGTCAATGCCTCAGGCTTTTTGTTTTTTTGAAACTGGATGCCTTAAAACAAAATACAAAACATTTAATAATCTTATGTTTGACAATAACAAATGTTTATGTTCCTTCCTGTCTCCTCTCTTTTATAGTCTAAGCTAATTTTTACAGCTATTTGGTTCAGAGAAACATGCAAAAAGTCAAATATTGACCCATTTTTAGTGAATTGCTAATAACTAAATGTTTCATTGGGGGGAAAATACATTTCTGCTACTGTGGACAGTATCTGCTAGTAAACATATGCAACATTTTGTATTTTATTTTGATTATCTTTATTTTCTTTATCCTTTTTGATCGATCTTTCATAAGGAAAGGCTCTTATTCTGCTGTTAATCTCCATGACAAAATGAGTGTCTTGACTGATGGTGGGTTTAATTGTATCTTGGTTGAATTCAATAACCAGTAGCAAACAACAGATAATGAGAATTTTGTTATTAAAGTTGTGTGTCCACGTGTTTCACCCTTCATTCACTTTATGATTACCATATAGAATGTTTTGATTTCAGGCTTATCAGAAACAAATTGTTTTTCATCATCGAAGTCAATTGTTTGTTTCATGCTTTTTTTCCCTCCTTCTGTCTAGTCTCTTGTTTATTATTACAACTTTTCTTGTCATCCTAAAATTACAGGGAGAAAAGGATTGGGAAAAGTACGAGGTTGCTCGTAAACTTAAGTCATGTGTGGAAGACATTCGGAACCAGTACCTCCAGGATCTCAAGTCTAAACAGATGGTGACACGTCAAAGAGCTGTGGCCCTGTACTTCATAGACAAGGTCAGATTTTTAATTCACGGCACAAAATAAAATCACCTTTTGTTTACATTTAAAGAAGTTATGATAGAATATATAATAATTTTACGTTCATGTCAGAAAACGTACAACTTGGTTTGGTTCAGTGCAGTTTTCCTGTGCAAATATGGATTTATTTAAAGTTGATTTAGACCACGAGTATTTCTGGTTTTGTTATGTGATAATACAATCTTTTTTCTTTTTTTTGTTTGATCCGCAAACCAAAAGCTGGCACTGAGGGCTGGTAATGAAAAAGAGGAGGGCGAGACTGCAGACACAGTCGGTTGCTGCTCTCTTCGGTTTGAGCACATCACTTTACACGAGCAGTTGGATGGGAAAGAGTTTGTGGTGGAATTTGACTTCCTGGGTAAAGACTCTATTCGCTACTACAACAAGGTTCCAGTCATCAAGCAGGTAATTGTTGAAGAGATGCACAAAATACTGTCCCATCCATATTGTTCTTGCTGTTTGGTCTGAAAACTGTATTTTGAAATACATTTTTGTGCTAATTTTCAATTTCTAATATAGTCTGAGACAAGAATGGGAACTTTTACCATGGCAAGCCATAAACAATATTTGTAACTTATTGTGATACAGAACATATGAATTAGGCAGAGTCCCTGCAGAGAAATGTCACTTGCTTCTAAATTAACCACAAAGCCCACAGCATTCTTTTTCTTGCCATTCCAGTTTCCAACAGTCTACAGAAAAAATAGTATTTCAGCCAGAGTAAGCACCAACATAATACAACATAAAACAAAGAAAAAAATCAATGTACGAGCTATAAAGTGCAACCATTGTATGAGTCGAGAGATAAACACAACTATAACAATGGATTGGTTAAATGAATATTTTATCAATATAAATTACATTCACATATGGATTAAAATATAACATGCACATAAATAGAATACCATTAGACTAAATTATTATGACATATAATTAAATGCAATTAAAATCAAAGATTATTTTTTAAAATTACAAACAGATACAAATTTGGCAATGCTTAAAGTTGTAAATGGAGAAATAAAGCTAACAGAAGCTGCTGCTAATTTAATCCATTCCATCATATGGCAGCACAGACCATGACAAGGGGTGCGTCTTACAATGCTGATGCATTCTGCTGCATCACTTATTACAGATATTTTCCAAGGAGGAAAGTGAGATCTTGATTGGCTTGGAGCCATTTTCACTAGGTTTCATAGTCTCACCCTAACAGGATGTTTGAAGATCCTCAGTGAACCTGTTGAGGGCTAGGGTCCTGTGGCTGGGATGATTTCATGATCAGTTTATTAGAACTATCTTAAAGCTGATTTCAAAACTGAACTCAGAGTTGGTCTTTGATACAGCAGTTTATCTAAGTACAGTAGTTTTTTTTTTCCTGTATAGACTTGTTACTTTTGAAAGTTGCATGATGCTTTTGTGGCTTATCAGACAAAGCATAGTTTTAAAGTGGGATTTTGGCTGACGTGATAGAAATATTGTTATACTACGTTTTAAGGATAGAGTACTAACTTTAAGGGCCAAGTAAAATGACACATGCAAATTTTGTTTGTGGTCTTGTGACGTATGGCCTGTTAATTCATCAGTATGTGTTTTGGAAACAACACAATATTATTAATATATTATTTGAAACTGTAATCAATGTGATGAAATTTTTTTTTTTGTTGGTATCTTTAGTAGGGGAATATTAAGTATTGACCACTAACGGCTTGTTTCATTGTTTATAATACTGGTCTCTCATTACATTTTTTTTTTACTATTGGAAAAGCAAACGTGTAAAAAAACATTGCAATAGAGGCAGAAATAAATGTAGAAATTACTAATTATGATATAAGCTAAAAAAAAAAACCTTGTCACATTTCCTGTAGTGTAGGTCAAAACCACCTTTCACCTGCACTCCAAATGTCACTTGAGTCATTCAGGGTTATTATATTTTTCCACCTTTTTAATGCCATTTACAGCCACATGCTCTTCTCATGGTGACACTTTGAAAACTATTTAAGGCTTCTTGTTTTTCCAGTGAAAAGACTAATGACAGGAAGCCTGTTGAAGCCTATTCATAACTTCCCTGGTGGGTGCTTCAGACTTTTTATAGTTCACAGTACAAGTTAATAGCTTTTGCTGAGGTTCATATCTACTTAGTTTAATTTATTTTTCTATTAAGGTCTCCAATTTCTTCCACTGAAACATGGAGTGATAAAATGTTTGTGAAAGACCACCAAAGGAAAACAGCTGAACGTCACTATATTAACTACCTGTATATTTAAAAGTAATAAGAGCACATTAACTTTTTTTTTAACTAGTTAAACAGACAAAGAAATGCAGGAAATCAAAAAAGAAAATCATTGCCAAACAAATTGGGAATTAAGTGTTGGTTTTTTTTTTATCATCTTTTGTTTTTCTGCAAGAATGTTTTGTAAAAAAACAAAAAAACAAAAAAAAAATAGAAGGGATCTTAGTTTTGTGACTACAATATATGAAATTAATTAATTTGATATAATAAGGGAAAGGGTTATGGACAAACAAGACTGTCAAGTTGTGCTTTTTTTGTAGTTTTCCCTGTAATAATATATTAAATTTTGACAAAAGTCAAATTGAACAAGTTTTAAAAACAGCTAAAATAAAAGTAACTGTGTGTTTGGAATATATCTGTTTAGGTCTTGTTTATTAAACCATACTCTCTAAAACAGTGATCACGTTTAGGTCTGCGTGTATGCATATGTAAATTTCAAACCCATCCTCTGTTGTCAGTCCATGCTATATTCTAGTCCAGAGATGGGGAAAAAAAATTTAACACCTGACATCCAAAGTGTTTTGTTTCTTGGCAGAACATGTAATTATTCAAATGAGTGCATTCAAAAGCAGCACATTAGCTAGAATTAATTAGTCCCTGCATATTTTAGCATCATCAATTCCCTGGCAAATCAGTGTGATTGCTGCTAAATGTCACTTGGAATAAAACGGAGCAGGAATCAAAGAATGGAATTTGAAATTCTAACCTCTTGAGCTGTTTAAACCTATTGAAACTAATCCTAGGGGTCTATGCCAATCAGCTATAACATTAAACCCATTGACAGGTAAACAACGCTGATAATCCAGTTAACAATGCAAATATTTCTAAAGGAAAACCTCTTATTCGGATGACATTTTGCCATTTACAACCTAAATATTGTTACAGGATCGGTTCTTCCGAGGTGACTGCACTTCTTGAAGCCCAAGAGAATAATGGGCCTCCTCATATACTGTATCAAACTGCACAGGAAATATCTAGATCATAACACAAAGCTTCATAAATTAAACTTGTCTTCTGTCCCAAAATGTCAAATACTTGGCAACCTGAGCCCTACCCCCACAGTTATCGGGCATGTACTTTACTACGTAAACCATAAATACATTTTTCCCCAATTTAGAGAATGCTATTGGGAATAGATGCACAAATCATTATCAAGGCTGAACCATACACCGCACGTAACTGACTGCCAATAACCTGTCTCATGTGTCGTTTGTGAATAGAAAGTCCTGAGTAAGAAGGTAACAATAGGGTGAATAATGAGCTGTCAATAAGTAATTGTGCTGTGTCTCTTTGAATTTGCAAACTGAATACTTATTGATCATTGCCTCAGAGTGTCTCTTTGTTTAAAATCCAGTACTTACTGTAGTTATTATTACTCAACCTGACCAAGATGAAACAGTTTTATCAAACATTGTCAGTGTTGAGACAAATGTAGATGCATAAAAATATACTGTGTGTAGCCAGTTTATTTCTAAATCATTACTTGTTCACCCAAACCCTCAAGATCAACTCACTTTGATGTTTTTGTTTTGAGACTTTTAGACATACAGTATACTCATTCCCATGTTTCATCTTAAAACAAGCATTTTTACTTCTTTATTTGTTTAGGTCACAACGACAGAGTTGACATACACATCTGCCATTTATTGAGTTGTATAAACACATTTGTTGCTGTTAATTAGTGTCTTGGGTATGTCGCTGGTTTAATCTGACAATTTAAGAAACATCTGATATCTGTGGAGTTCAGAGCCACTGGAAATGTCAGATATAATGGTGATGATTGTATTTCTCTGCCACTGCCGAGTGAAGGACAAGTGAAGGCAGACAAAAAGCGCACACACCCAAACAAACAAAATATCTTAGGTGTGCTATAATGCATATGTTCACTTAATGTTTTAGATGTTTACAATTGATACTATTCATGGTTATAAGAGCTTTTCAATTATTTCTATTCCTTCAAACATCAATTTATCAGAGCATACAGTATTACAGCTTTAAGATTGTTTTTTTTTTTAAGTTTGAAAACTAGTTATTTTATCTAACGTGTTGATGTATCTTTTAAGGTTTTTAAAAATCTTAAACTTTGCATGGAGAACAAGGAACCTGGAGATGATCTCTTCGACCGTCTGAATGTGAGTGTCACTGTCTAATTTTCTGCCTTTTTTTATATGTGGATCTCCTACTTTTGGTTTGGAAACTTGTTGAAAATTCTCATTTTATTGGGTATTAAATTTTGTTGTTAAAAATATTCTGCTGAAACTTGTTTAAAATGTTTTGAATTGCTGCTTTCTTTTTGTAGCAAACAACCTGGACTTGGGTACTGCCTTTTACAAAACGTGAGAAACTTTTCTAAGATGTGTAAAGAGTAAAATGTAAAAGAAAAGATGGTGAAAGCAAAATAGAATTAGTTTTAAAAAAAAAATGGACAAAGGGTTGAAGTACAAGGAAAACCTGGTACTAAATTGCAAGGTGCCAGAGATGAGATTGGATGAGGATGAGCCGTTGGCGTGGATAGATGAAAGGTCTAAAGCGTGGTAACGGGAGGTGAGGAGAAGAGGAAGAAAATTAGAAGCAGAGGGACTGAAAATAGGAGGTGAGTTTCAAAAGAGACAGGGGATGGACTCTGGCAGATAAATATGAAACTGCAAGAGTGAAAATTTAGACAGATCATTCTGGGTAAATGAATTTCCACACATTCAATTTAGCATCCTCTCAGCAGTTGCAGGCAGCCAGGCCACACAGGTTACATGTAGGGTTTCTTAGACTGCTCACAACTTGTATAAAGCCACTTTTCTTTGTCTATTGTAGAAACAAACCAGGATAGCTCATTGAGAAAATATTTTAAACTGCTGAGTGTAGCTTATTGTAGTAGAAATGTGGCTATTTTCTGTTTGCTGCTCCCTTGTGCAATAAACTTCTGAGTTGCATGTAAGTTTTAGCAATTGATATATGCTGGATGCCTTCTCTGATGCAGCCTGTGTTCAAACTTGCAGCCTCAGAGTTACAAGACCGTGACACTGACCACCAAGTAGTAGTCCTGAACTCAGTCTGGTGTGCTTTGGTCAAATATTCTGATTGCATTGCATACTTTTCCAACCCTTTTAAACATAGGCAGGGTTGTTGATGGTAACATTTTCAACAAACTAATTTCCTTCGGGAAGTGTGTTAACCAAAGAGGTGCAGTAAACTGCAGAGTCGATCTTGTGTTGGTTTGTTCAGACTGATGGGAAAAGGAAGCTGTAATGGTTCGGAATGTGAGTTTGAGATGATGGAACATAGCAATTGATGTGGTACTCTAATTGTGATGTCAGTATGTCAAGAATGTTTGTGTCTTGGAGGTGGAATGGTAATAGTTGCTTATGGCTGGCCTGATTGACAACTGGAAAGGCCAGAGTACTGAAAAAGCAGAATGAAGAGGAGGTTGGAGGAGAAAGGCTGCTATTAGGATGTAATAATTGGTTTCTTATCTGCATCTCTCACGCGCTTCATTTCCTCACACTTTCATTCACCTGTTCCAGTCTACGACACTGCTGGGACTTAAGAGGGAGAGATGGGGGCTCGTGGCCTCAAAAAATTTAAGACCACGAGAACAGTTGCCATGTTCAAAATTTATGACAATTTATTGACAGACTATTCAAGGGGTACTGATTTTACAAATGTTGCACGATTTTTCTTTAAAAAAAAATTGAATTTTATTTGATTGTTTTAGCTAGTTTAAAAGAGGCATTGCTTGTGAAAGATGAGACAGCAGAGTAAGTGATATTCATCATAGGAACGGGACAAAACACTTGTGTAATATAGGACTGAATTAAATTTAATATGTTATTTGACAATAAATCAAAACGATGTACAAATTAAAAAAGAAACAAGAATCTCAGACTTTAAAATTGAATATTATGTCTCACCAAAGTGCAATAGCTTGTGTTTAAACCAGGGCCTGTGTTCTGTCACAAAACTAAACTGAAATTCGGTTTTCATTTTGTAGAAAGAGCCTTGGTTAATAAGACCTTTGAGTACTGACTGATTTACTGAGCAGCATTTCAGACAAAGAAATAATACTCATATTTTGAAGGTTGTGAAATGCTTTGTCACGAAATACAGTAGATGCACAAACACAGTCGCGTTGAGATCATTCAAACTGTCAAGCATCTTCTGACAGCCTCTATGTGTGAGCTGTTAACTATAACCTCTATGGCACATTGCTTAACTAAAACTGTAGCCATATCACTACCTTAGTGCAATTTAATCACCATTTGCGGTTTGCTCTTTTTTATTATTTTCTCTCCACTTTGTAATATTCTCAACATTTTTTCCATTGGGGTCTAATAGAGAGAATACTGAAGATCATATTAGGAGGTTGTGAATGAGGCTAGCCTGTATAAATAAAGGTTGAATGAATGAATGAATGAATAGGAGCAGTCAATATTTCTCCCAGGAATTGGTTACATGGCCACAAATTCACCTACAGTATTGGTAATGAGAGAGTCAGTCGTGTTGCATCCTGTTTTGTAGGTAAGGAATCGCAAAAAGTTGTAATCACATATTGTAGTAATGCTTTAGTTGGATGACATGGATGACCCATACAAGCACTTGTGTGAAGACAGTGCACACAACACTGTCCAGGGAGTTAAAAGGTGTAAGAACAACTATACATGCCTTTATACTGGCAGACTCTCATTAGTATTGCTGGGACAGAGTTGGGTAGCTCATTAGCAGGACATGCACAGCAGCAAACTTGTACCTGTGTGGTCAGCGGCGCATGGATGTGCTTGTATAGTGTGCATACATGAAAATAGACCTGTTTTGTTTTTAATGGGCTCCTTCAGTGAGACACATTGAGAATGGTCTCTAAAAATCTCTTTGCTTTTATTAAAGTAGCCTCAAAGTTGTGTTTCATCGCAATAATTTTTTGAGCTCTTGAGCCAAATATTTTCTCCTCCCTTGACATCCATAATCAAAACACACATGGATTTTATTTGATTGGGCTTCATTTGATTTAGAATTTACTGTATTTGACTTTATTTAATAAGAAACAAACTTGATTATCAGCTTGTTTAGGTTTTCTGCACAGTGCCTTGTGATTTGGCACTCTATAAATGAACTACCTGCTTGTTCAACTCCACCAGTTTTCACCACATATCAATAAGTATGAAGTTATTTTTCTTGCTTTCATTTAATTCCCACTAGACCGCTCTACACTGTTAGTTCTTATTCATCTGTGGTGGTCTCTTCAAACTGCTGTCATTTTAGGACAAGTACAGTTCATCTAAGCACTATGACAGCTCTCGCTTGCTGTAACACCTGCAGAAATGACAGATGGGAAATAGTACAATGACCTGTTTTTAATCTCCCTGCTCTACTGGCTCATAATAAAGGCATAAATGGTATTTTACTGCATTTGCTAAAATATCAACACTAAGCAAACATATAACCACAGTGCCACCCGGTGGTTAAGAGTATGGTTGGCTAATGGTGTGATAACTTTTTTTTCTGTATATCTCCTGTCCTTTTGTCATTGCAGACAACCCTTCTGAATAAACATCTGAGCTCTTTAATGCCTGGTCTGACTGCAAAGGTCTTCAGGACATACAATGCTTCCATCACCCTGCAACAGCAGCTTAAGGAGCTATCAAACAGTAAGTCACACGTTCATCAGACTATAAAGGAGGCTAACCCTGCATAAAAGGCTATACAGCATTAAAATAAAAGGTTTCTGAAAGCATTGGCTCATAGCCCTCAGTTCATCTGCCCAGCTCTTGTCATCCTCCAAACTTGAGAAGTTTATTTGTAGCTGACTTTATTGGACATATCCTAATGTCAGTCAGCTTTTGTCAAATGGCAAGAGCACACAATCAGTAACCGTGTTTCCATCAAGGTTTCTTGATGCACATTTTGAAGTATCGCATCAGAAAAGCTGAATGGAAACGGCACGATTCAAAGTAACTTCCTCTAACTCGCAAAAAAGTTGATACGCTCGCTTGAGGTGGTTTTTGGGTTTTTCGAAACAGAGCTGATGCGCAAAACGAGAGATGGAAACAGATTTGCCGACTCAGTTCTGACGTAGCGAACATTCACGTCATGTGACTGATCAGCTGTTTCCGCTGTAACATCGCTAAAACTAGTTGGCATGACAGAATAAATACAACTTGCCCGATAGCAACACATTCCTGAAATATTCTCTCCATTTTGCCGAGATGTGTGGTTCGGTTCCTGTTTTCAACCGCTACTTCCTGTTTACTGTAGACGTGCGTAACGCTGACGTCTGATGTAATGCCGCTTTGCATGGCCTGGTGGATTCGCTTCAAGCCAGTTGATGGAAACACTTCTGATTCGCATTAATTTTTATTTACATTTTTGCGAATTTTCAAAAATTCGCTCAAAATTCGAATTGAAAATAGATGGAAACACAGTTACTCTACCTAGTGCTATGCAGCTTCTACCTCTGCTACAGATTCTCAGATAGGAATTTTACACTCTTTTTGTTTCTGGATTGCCACATGTAGCCGCTGTAACGCCTGCTGACTAAAGCAAATACAGGTAGTCCCCGATTTACGAGCGAGATCCGTTACAACGAGGCGCTCGTAAACCGGAAATCTCGTAATTTGGAACGGCCGCCATGTCTCTCGTAAATCCGGAATTTCGCTCGTAAATTGGAACGGTTTCGCTAGCGCGACTACAAACACTCTATTTTCATCCAAAAACTGCTTATGAGTGCATAAAAATGATCGGAAACGTGTGTCCATATGTTTAGCTAACTAACTGTGGTGAAAAAACACATGAAAACTCAGTATTTTTTGCGTTTTTTCCAAAAATTCGCCAGCTCGTAAGTCTGGAACCTCGTAGATCAGAGCGCTCGTAATTCGGGGACTACCTGTAAAGAATTAAACATTGTGTGTATGTGGTGTAGGGTGTGAATATGCATATACGGAGTGGATAGCAATAACACAAAGGATGCCAGCATGATCATTTATTTAAATTCTGACTCAGCTGAATTTTCAAACTTAAAAATGTATCCTTTCGCCACCCAAAGTGTCTGACAATGTGGCAGAGAAGCTGCTGTCCTACAACCGGGCCAACAGAGCAGTTGCTATTCTCTGTAACCACCAGCGGGCACCGCCAAAGACCTTTGATCAATCAATGGCCAACCTTCAGGCCAAGGTAAGGCAGCTGTACTTAGCTTTATTAAACACAGTAATTCCTGTTTTACTGCCCTTGGTCACAGCTGGTTGACAACAGATAATCATACAATTCAAGATACAATGAATATACGTTGAAGCCTCCACAGCTCACAAAGTGATCTGTAATTCATAGACCTCATGTCTTTGTGTCGTCTTCTCAGATTGATGGTAGGAAGGAGCAGCTGGCTCTGGCTAAAACAGAGCTGAAACAGGCCAAGAAGGAGGCCAAGACCAAAGGCAGCTCAGACCCCAAGCTGCAGAGGCAAGTGTCAGAAATACTTATCAAAACAATTGATAACACTGAAACATAATTATTGGTGATGAGCAATAGTTTGTAGATGAAGAGTCTTACTGGTTTAAGTCATTTTGAATGCCTAATAAAACTCTTTCAGTGATAACTGTTACAAACGTAAGTGGAGATCTGCTTTGCTGCTTTAAAACACTGACAGTTGTCCTTGTATGTCACTAGAACTACTGTAATCTAAATTAAAATAATTGTATTTTCACTGGGTGTCAGAATTTTTTTTCAAGCTAGATCCAAATAAACTAAAATACAAACCAGATTCCAAAAAAGTTGGGACACTAAACAAATTGTGAATAAAAACTGAATGCAATGATGTGGAGATGGCAAATGTCAATATTTTATTTGTAATAGAACATAGATGACAGATCAAAAGTTTAATCTGAGTAAATGTAACATTTGAAAGGAAAAATAATTTGAGTCAAAATTTCACAGTGTCAACAAATCCCCCAAAAGTTGGGACAAGTAGCAATAAGTGGCTGGAAAAAGGAAATTGAGCATATATGGTAATAAAATATTAGATGTTGGCACCTCCACATCATTGCATTCAGTGTTTATTCACAATTTGTTTAGTGTCCCAACTTTTTTGGAATCCGGTTTGTACGTAAATTCCCATCGACATATCCTGCAATTGCAAAATTGTGAGAAGATGTGATATGTGGTAGTTATGTGCCATCACTTTTGGCTTTTCCAAAACACTAAATCAGCTAGCTTCTGACAGAGGCACACATTTTCTCCAGATTTGACATTTACAGTTCGTTATTTATATATTTTAAGAGTAATGGGAAATGACATTAAAGAACACTTTCAAATTTTAAAAAACAAATATTTGCATCTGTCTCGTCAGTTTGGTGGAGCGAAAGAAGGCGGCTGTGAAGCGCTGTGAAGACCAGCTTCTGAAGATGGAGGTCCAGGCTACTGACAGAGAGGAGAACAAACAGGTCGCTCTAGGTACCTCAAAGCTGAACTACCTGGACCCACGTATAAGCGTGGCATGGTGAGTTAATACTCATCCAGTGAACCCCTTACAGAATAGTAAACATCAGTACTGTGAAGTTTTTCAGTAGTTTGGTGTTTTTACATTTGGTTATGATTTTATGTAATTATAAATTATGATTGTTCAGTAGATCTCAGCAAATTCCTAATCGCTTAAGTTTGAATACAAGTGACACCATAAATCTGAGATAATGTGTATAACTAACCTTTATTATCTCAAATCCTGTGATGTCAGTGGCTCAGTGGTTAAATGAGTCCTCTAATGAGAGATGGAGGTTTGATTCTACCAGTTTGTAGTCATGTCAGTGTCCTTGGACTAGACACTGACCATCATTGTATAAATGGGACCTGAAGCACTGATACGACTCTAGAATGATTTATTAAGATTATGTAGATGACGTAGTAGAGCGCTACATGAATGTGTGGATGAGTAAATGATGACACGGATTGTTGAGCTTGGTTAGCTATACAAATACAGTTCATTTAAAACGTGGAAAAACTTTACCAAATTTACAAACTGAAAAAAAAAATTTTTTTTCAACTTTGTTTTGTTTTTTTAGTATACTAATAAACTTACTTGAAGGCTTGATGAAAACTTGACTTTCAACTACACAAGTCACCAATTTACACTGGACATATTTAGTTATTGACTGTGTAATGCTCACAATAATAACACAAACGTCTTAAAAACCTTTACTGTTTTTCCTACAAAGATTTGATCAGAAATAAGAAACACACTAATGGTTTAAAAACAATCAGGTACAAGTTATATGAAGCTAGTTGACAATACAGTACAGAATTTAAGATGACTAAGTCTTTTTTTTTTAAGATTGTTTCTACGGCTAATAAAAATGTATTTATATAATATATATTTGTTTGTGAATGGAAAAAGTTTAAATGTGTTTGTGAAAATAAGCTGGTGGTGAAATCTACATTAAAGTGAATGTTTGTGTTCAGGTGTAAAAACATGGACGTGCCTATAGAAAAAATCTACAATAAAACCCAACGGGACAAGTTTGCCTGGGCCATCGACATGACAGAAGCAGACTTTGAGTTCTAAATAACTCGTGAAATTCTAGACCCATTGATCGATACCGACATGCAATTAAAGGAACCTTTTACTTTATAGTACTTTATGAACACACTAGAAATGCAATATTAGACTGAGGTTCAACTATAATGATGTACCGGTAATTAAGCTCAACTATTGTTTACTGCTGTTCTTTTATTTTATTTTATTTGGGCTATTACCCAGTATGCTGGGAAAGTTTGTATGTCTTGTTTACATTTGTTTCAATAAAAGTTCCTACTTGGCAATAAAGTGAAGATGTGATCACAATTTTTGTAGATTTTTTTCATTCATTCATTCAACCTTTATTTATACAGGCTAGCCTCGTTGAGCCACAGGGACTCATTTACAAGAGTAAATGAGTGTGAGTGTGTCTCACTCACACCCAGGGCCAATTTAGAGTTTCCAATCAGCCTAACATGCATGTTTTTGGACTGTGGGAGGAAACCGGAGCACCCGGAGAAAACCCACGCATGCACGGAGAGAACATGCAAACTCCACCCAGAAAGGCCCCCGGACCGGGATTTGAACCGGGGACCTGCTCGCTGAGAAGCAGCAGCTCTACCAGTTGTGCCACCGTGCTGCCTAATATATATAGATATAGTTGTTGGAAAAGTCCAATTCCATGCACATTGCTGATAATTTCTTTTTCAGCTTACCGGTAGTTCAACTCGTGATTTCAATATGACCATCAGTACAGGCCACAAAGCATGCAACCCTCAGACATTTATGATACGTCCTAAACTTCCAAACGTTTAACCGTTTGAGACAGACTTGTTTACAGGATTTTATAAGCTACAGCTCAGACTTTCTCTAGGCTTTGACTAGTCCTTAAAGTCAGTCTGTTTGATCCACACTGTATATAAAGTACCCTTTTGGGAATCACTTTAGGATAAAAAATACTTATTTATGCTGGTGACTTTACGCCTATGATGGAATTTGTATACATTAAAACTAAATAAATAGAAACAAATTAGACAAGCTACTGACTGCAGTGTCTGAAGATCCAACTTGAACTTGACTCAATGTAAAATGGTTCGAACACATTTAAGAATTTCAGGAAAGCCAGTAAAATTTCTCAATGGCTCAAAAAAATAGTTGCTGGCAAGCAAAACAAACTAAAAAAAAAAAGAGGTGGCTAAAGACTTGTGCACTGTACTGTAGTTATGGCTTGTTTTATAAAAAAACTTCGAACACCTCAATTGTTTTACCAGTAACTAACCAAATATTTTGCAATAGAGTACACATTGCAGTACATGAGATAGCTTTAATAGAGTAGCTTTAATGGAGTATCAGAAGTGGAATGCATATCTCACCAATTTGTCAAACACAGCCATTAGGTGTGTCACATTAGTGAGGTTCTATTGGCCTGTTAGCCAACTGGTTTGACTTCTCAGCAGAGGCTGGGTCAAAGCAGACCTGTACCATCACATCAAGAAACCATCCGATACAATTAAATGAAAGCAGCTAAAAAAAAACTGCATTCCTCTAAAGGGCATATCACTAGCTCACAAAGACATTCAATGTTTCAAGTCATAACGTTACTGTAACCATTTCACAATATTCAATATAGAAAAACTTTTCACAAAACACAGCAAGTCAATAGAAGTCATTTTCTGTTACAAATCCTGCTCCTGGATATGGGGCCCACTTTAACACCCAGTTGGTTATGAACCTGTAGGACAGGATGGGGGAAAGGCAAAAAAGAACAGTTCATGAGCATTTGACCTGCATTTTGAAGCATATACAGTACAAGCAGAGTGCATCCACAATCTGGCAAATTATTTTAACATGCCAAACTTTCTTCCACTCTTACCTTCTCCTTGACCTTCTTTAGCTTTTTCTGGTGTTGCCTCAAGCTCTTCAACGCCAGCCTGGGTCATCAGGTCGGCAATGTTCTTCTCTAGGTCATCGATGCGTGTGCTCATCTCATCAAGTACTTAATAGGTTAAGGAACACAAAAGTCTGAAAACTCAACAATTCTGCCGAAGAAAGTACCAGTATTTGTGGTTACAAATAAAGTAATTTGGATCAAAAGAACACCCAATGACAATAACAAGGATATTTCTCCCAATTATCTGGTCTGACATGGTCTGGAACTTGTCCTGCATCTGCTGCAGCAGAGTCTGGACCTGTGGGCAAAAACATTAAAGTTGATCCATTAAAAATTCAATACACATCAACATGTTCCTTTTGTTTTTTTGGAAGTTAAACACCTTATCTGAGTGTATTTAAAGGCCAGAAAAGGATCAGCTTCTTTTTCATGCCACAAATTGAGCTGAAAGATTGGTAACCATGGAGATATGTTTTGAACTCTGCGTTTAAGAGCATGAGTGGTGTACAGTGAAAGCAGAAAATCACCCACACATTCACACAATAATAAAATTGCTGCTCTTTAAAAGCAGCTCTTGGTGTGTTATTCAACTTAACTGCCCCAACTTGGACTCATCTCCATGGCAACAGAGACAATACTCAAGGTGTGCGAGTTAACGCATAATGGACCCCAGAAAAATATATTTACACGGTCGATTAAATGTATAGCTAATTTGAATAAACGTTTAAAAAAAGGCGAAATGCGGTTGTAACGGTGGCATTTGGATGACCGATTGAATATAATGAAGCTAAAGAAATGTCAGAGCAGTTGAGTCTGTGAAAATAAGATCAACACACGTGTCTAACTTTAATGTACCTTAAATATGCGTAACAAATACCACAAGAATAAGATGAATAAACTTTGTAGCTTAGCAATTGTAGCTAGCTGTGTAGCTAGTAGTAGCACTAGCTTAAATCACGGTCACGACTTACCACATTGGTAAGATCCTGCACCGACTTGGGGTCCGTCTCGGCCATGTTGTGATGTCAGTGATAATTGTTACTTTCACAGTAATGAAAAATATCAACTATTATATAATCACTGCTTGCTGTTTGATCTGAAACTGCTCCAAAAGCACTACCACGTACCGCCCTGTCAGCAGCTGTGTTCCACAACAAACCAACGAAATCTCGCGAGAGTTGCGTCACTTCCAAGATTTGTGGGAGTTGGAGTTTCGGGCGAAGAATGTACAGTATTTCTGTAGTTTGAGTTTGCTTTTAACTTTGAGTTTTGCTTTTTTAACTCGTTTATTCACGGGTGCTTATTACTTGAGAAAATATAAAAATCGAAGACTTACAATGAAAACAAAAACGCACGCGCTTGCAAACATCTGCGCGCGCACGTTTTCCTTCTGAGCGAGCTGGGATTTGAAACTTGGAGCTGCCAGAAGATTGTTTTCACCTAAATGTGCACACACCAAAAAAAAGCGAATGAACGCGACCGGTGAGTAAAGCTGGAGACTGGTAAACAAAAACAAAACAAGCAATGTTTTACTTTTAACGAATGTTGCATGTTAAAGGCACGGTCTGCAGTTTCTGTAAAGCCCTGAAACTTAGGAAATTTTCGAGCAGAAACCCTTCTCCCTCCTCCCCCTTGCACTCTGGCTGACCTGAAACTCCGCCTCCTTAGCTCCTCCTCCACAGCTTGGCCTGTCTCGTGAACGCGCATGCATTGTAAACACAGTTCTAAGATGGCGTCGGCGCAGTCACCCGATCGACTATTTCCTTCTCAAATCTTTGCGTATTTGTAATAAAGTATCGTAAATAAGTTATGTTATAATACTTTGCTGCAGTGTGTGACATTTTATCTGTGTTACGCATCTACTTTTGAAACATTCTCGATGGTCTTCAGACGAGGAATTTACACCCAGAGACCTACGGTCCGAAGAAGAGGAAACAGCTGCGTGCTGTTGACACTCAGCTCTTGAGAAGAGTCAAACCTGGGTTGATGCACTACAGCTGGACTTGTTCATATTCTGGTTTTGTTACATAATGAGATTCGATGCTCACAGGGGGAGTTGATGAAAACAAACAGTTCTAGTCACCCTGTTTTCATGCAAACATTTAAATTGATGATTCTTCATGAACATGCAGTGAAATAATTTTCTATTTGAAAGAACACAGCGACAAAATCTTTTTTATTTATTTATTTAGACAATAAATACACAAAAAACCTAAATAAATATGTGACAAGGATCATCAAACCGTTACATAACGCACTTAAATAACCATAAATAAAGCACTGAGCATCCACCCTGATGTTAAATACTCTGTTGTGTACTTAGTTTGATTTAAATAACTTTTTAATAAAACTGGACAGAAATTAAACAGAACTTAATTAACTCCAAATTCTTCCTAACCTGCAGCCTTCAGGGCAACAGAACAGCAAGCAGGGCCCAGGTGACTGATCTGGTCTTCACTTAAGTGGGTCAGGTCAATAAATATGTGGAGCTTCTCCAGATTGTCAGCTTGTCCAAACATCTAAAGTCCATAGAGAACCACCTGATCTCCACTCTTTCATTTGTGTATATATATAATATATATATATATAGTTATAAATATAGGTATCTATATGTATATATACTATATATATATATAGTTATAAATATAGGTATCTATATAAAAAAATAACTATATTTATAACTACAGTATATATACTATATATATACTGTATATCTATATATGTATATATATCTATCTATCTATCTATCTATCTATCTATCTATATCTATCTATCTATCTATATATATATATATATATATATATATATATATATATATATATATATATATATATATATATATATATATATATATATGATGTAGAATGATGAACAGAAATTCTACCATTGCTGTTCATCATTCTTTAGTTAGTAGCAGGTCACTTTTGTAAATGAGCCCTCGAGGCTCAATGAGATTTACCTGACTAAATAAAGGTTGAATGAATGAATGACTATATATATATATACAGTATATATAAATAAAAAAATTAAGGTTCATTGATAAACTTCATCAACTCGTTTAAAAGTTCTTTTCTTTTAATTGAGGATTTTTGGGATTGAAATTGCCCCAAGGCCACACCCTGCCACAGATCTTTGGAGGACACCCCACGTGGAGATGGTCTTCATCTGGTCTCCATGGGTCAGTCCTCAGTGCTGGTTGATCACCTTCGGTCTCACGCAGGTGCAACCCACTGAGATGAGTTTGGACTCCAGGCGGTAGTGGTAGCTGTGCCTGGCCCTGGCGTCTTGACTCGCCTCAGAACCAGCACCTGATGCAGAATGGGACGGGACTCCAGGCCCCCGTCCTCCAGTCCTTGGTGGTCCAGGCAGGTTTTGAGCAAACAGTGAGCCTGCGACAGCGCATGAGGGAACATGTTGTCATCCCTGGAGATGCTGAGGACAGAGAGGAGACAAAAAACTGTTAACAGGACTCTGAGCTTCATGAAGGACAACACACTGAGGAGCTGAAGCCTCACTTGTAGGTCCACGGTGAGATGGAGTCGCTGGCCAAAGAACTGACTTTTAGGCTGGGAACTAAATTGTTTGGGTCCAAACGCAGAGGGACCGTTTCTTCTGCTAATCCTTCAAAGGACTTCCTGTGTGGCTTTGCTGCTGTCTGTGGGACCACCACCACCATCATCATCAACAGGACAGCGCTGACAACCTGAGGAAGAAGAACATTCATTCATTCAACCTTTATTTATACAGGCTAGCCTCGTTGAGCCACGGGGACTCATTTACAAGAGAGACCTGTCTCACTCACACCTAGGGTCAATTTAGAGTTACCAATCAGTCTAACATGCATGTTTTTGGACTGTGGGAGGAAACCGGAGAAAACCCACGCATGCACGGAGAGAACATGCAATAACAAGTCACTTTCATCATTGTCGTCGTGAATGTCTAGCGAAGACATACTGAAACAAAAAAAATATAAACGTAAAAAACAAACTAACATTGATACTGAGGAAACACATTACATATTTTATTAAAGCAACAATAATCAAGTTTGATCATGAAATAAAGAAACATGTACTTGGGAACCAGTACAATAAATTTTCTCAATAAAAGTTAATGAGACTAACTCGAAAGTATAGACAAAATCATATTTTTAACACGCACTAAAATACGTACGTTCAGTGCAAGTGTATGTTATACATGAACACAGAATTTTAATTAAGTCATCTTTTTAAAAATTCTTAAATTTATAAAGTTGTACATTTTCTGTGACGTGGTTAGAAAAATAAAATAATAAAAAAAATAAGCTTCAAAGATATTTATTGTCAATATTGTGCATCTGTATTATTCTAATTTTATGTCCACTAAAATTGCAGCACAGAAAAGCCATAACAATAAAGAAATACATTATATAAAAACTGGAGCGTGAGATTGATAGGCGGATAGGTGCAGCGTCCGCAGTGAAGCGGGCGCTGTACCGGTCTGTCGTGGTGAAGAGAGAGCTGAGTCAAAAGGCAAAGCTCTCAATTTACCGATCGATCTACGTTCCCACCCTCATCTATGGTCATGAGCTTTGGGTTATGACCGAAAGAACAAGATCTCGGATACAAGCGGCTGAAATGAGTTTTCTCCGCAGGGTGTCTGGACTCTCCCTTAGAGATAGGGTGAGAAGCTCAGTCATCCGGGAGGGACTCGGAGTAGAGCCGCTGCTTCTCCACATCGAGAGGAGCCAGTTGAGGTGGCTCGGGCATCTGGTTAGGATGCCTCCTGGACGCCTCCCTGGTGAGGTGTTCCGGGCATGTCCCACCGGGAGGAGGCCCAGAGGAAGACCCAGGACGCGCTGGAGGGACTATGTTTCTCGGCTGGCCAGGGAACGCCTTGGGATTCCCCCAGAGGAGCTGCTCCAAGTGGCTGGGGAGAGGGAAGACTGGGCCTCCCTACTTAGGCTGCTACCCCCGCGACCCGACCCCGGATAAGAGGAAGAAAATGGATGGATGGATGGATGGATTATATAAAAACAACTATTAAACTTTGGTTTTTGTTTCTGCCTACCGTAATATCTGGTGGAAATACATTTCATAAACAATATTAGACATACAACCTTACCATCTACATTTTAAAATTGTGTAATAATATTATGATCACAGTTATATTAGTTGCAGTGCAAACCATAAAATAATCTTGACATAAATACAGTTTCCCCTTACTTACCTTGTTTCCAAAACCTGAATGGGAGTCTCCCCAAATTCACTTCTGAGACCTTCCCCAAAGTCATCATCTCTGCATAAAAACATATAATGTAGTTCAAACAATAATCAGATATTCTTTTCAACACATTTATCACACAATGACAAATTTATCTAACATATCAAAGCATGTAGGATGATTTAAAAAATAGCATCAAACAGCCATCTTCCATCCTGTTCTGCTGCTAGAAGTAAAATTGTGTAATAATATTATGATCACAGTTATATTAGTTGCAGTGCAAACCATAAAATAATCTTGACATAAATACAGTTTCCCCTTACTTACCTTGTTTCCAAAACCTGAATGGGAGTCTCCCCAAATTCACTTCTGAGACCTTCCCCAAAGTCATCATCTCTGCATAAAAACATATAATGTAGTTCAAACAATAATCAGATATTCTTTTCAACACATTTATCACACAATGACAAATTTATCTAACATATCAAAGCATGTAGGATGATTTAAAAAATAGCATCAAACAGCCATCTTCCATCCTGTTCTGCTGCTAGAAGTAAAATTTGAACTTTTTATGCTCTCCTTTCATCCTGCTTCACTGCAGGCTCATGTCCGCAGCAAACTCGTCCACCCCACCGCAAGTTTTACAGATTTTATTCCAAAAATTAATAATTTTTGAGGCCCTTTATACAGGTAAACGTCCAAAGAGGTTGAGATGTATGCATCAACAACATATATTGTGTAGTACAACTAACAGACTTTTAGATTATGAACACCAAATGATCTGCAGACAATATGCTAATTGCTAGTTGTGATCATGCCTCTCTTACACAGACAGCGCAGTTACAGTACTTTCAACATATCTGCACGCTGATCCACAATACAATAAGTTAGGATAACTAAATGCACGTATCAAAACAATACTGAGGTTGAATGAGTTAGCTGCTGCCATTAGCATCACGTCAGCTGTAGGCCGGAAAACGGTTTTAGCCTGTTGTAGATAATTTCATGGCATTTGCGCTATCACATGATTCAAGCAAAGACACTTACTTTTCAAGCAGGAAAGTTGCTAACTCTGCATCGCTTGGCAATCCTTTGAGCACTCGAAGCTCTCGCTACCTCCGCCATCTTGAAACAGCTACTGTTTGAGACGGGAGCGTGCCCGCCCGGCTGCTGCGCGCTGCCGCTGGGAGAGGCGGGGGGAGGGCGGGGGAAGCTCGTTCATGAAAATAACTCTGTTTTTATTGGCTGGTCAAAAACGGCCCGCTCTGGTTTTTATAAATGCTATTTTAACCACCGGGAGACGCCAGAGGAATATAGTATATCTCAAAGATTACCTGTTTAACATCACTCTGACAAAAAATAGTGACTGAGAGAAGAAATATGTTTATAAAAAAAGCTACATACTGCAACTTTAAATTCTGCTTCTTTAAAGTCCTTGGAGATCAGAAAAGTATTCATAATCTGATCCGACGGTATGAGCATTACCAGAGTACAGTATTTCACATACTTTAACAACTCGGTTCAGTGAATTATGCCTAACAAAGGATAAATTATAATATCTTTTTATAGCAGCGTTTCTTTTTTGTGTGTGTAACTTAAGCCCAGAAGTCAGAAATTGATGCAGCCGTGTGTGTTATTAAAGCTCAATGTTGGCCCAACCCCATTAAACTATGCTTTCCTCACACAACCAGACTTGTCTCTCGCCCAGTACTTTTAGGTTACTGTCGCACCTCCAATAATAACCCAGTTAGAAATTACATGCATGGCTGTTTGTAATCCTCCACAAAAATGTGTTGTGCATCTGAGCCATGCACTCCTAGAGCAATGGCATTAGCTCTACTGAGTTTAAATAAAATGGTGTACTGTATATTATACATTCAGATTTTATAATATTTCATGTTGACTTTGTGCACCAGTAACACATGCATCATCTGTTTTGTTCAGAATCAAGTTCCAGACAGAGAACCTGTTGGTGAGGTCTTTGTTGTGACAGAACCACTTCTTCTTACTGTTGTGATTTTCTGCTCACTGCCAGTTACATTTAACTGACCCCATTATGGAAAATATTATGGGAAATCAGTGGAGGAGCAATGGAGGTGCATGTACTGGTCTTACAATTCTCTTCTTTTTTTTTTTTCAGTGACAAAAGTAATATTTAGCTATTACTATGCAAAACCTAAAAGCAGCAGTTTCACAGTATGTACCCTAAGGCCCATACTTCTCAAGTTTGCTTAGATTATGTAGGTCAGGATCACGTGTACACAGCAACAGTGTTGCGTCAAGAGGCCTTTTTTCTTCCTAATGAGCTGGAGTTAAACTTCTTACTGTGCTTGAGGAAAAAGCAGCACTTTAAAACTAAAAACAGAAATTCGAGCCACGACTCTCGCCTCAGGAAATACTAAGCTGTCCAAAAACAATCATCATGACGGACTTTGAAAAACTGTGGGACAAGCCTATAGCTGAGAGCAGCATCACATCCACTGCAGTTTCTATTCTTCTTTCTCACAACAAAATGCAACTGGAATCAGTGTCTGCACAGTTGTTGCACGTTTTGTTGCAACCGACTCCTAAAGACGTCACTGGTGCTGCTTAAAAAGCTTCTGTTTACACAGAGGTTCATAAAATGTTCTCCACTAAACACGTGAAGCCAATGTTGTGATTTGGTTGAGCCACTATTATTCTGCTTTTTAGCTTCATATCACAATTCAGCATATGATTGTTAATAAGCTTGTTATATTACTTGTAAGTAGTTGATACCAGCAAGATCTGAATACCACTGGTACTTGTACCACAGTTTGAGAACCGTATGAATTAGCTGATCTGGTCGGCATTTGTTCAGATTTTTTTAGATGAAGAATCGGAGAAAACACAAAAGTCAGTTAGTAGGAGGAGGAGCTGACTTGCTGTAAGACTTATCTGTAAACTGTGGTAGTTATTACTGATATGTCCCACCCAGAAGACCCCCACACCCATCTATGTCTGTTCATTTAGCAGCTTAATCTTTCATATTCTCTGCCATTTACAGCATTTTTTTAAATCCTTAACCTTAATTCCAATTTGGTATTCTACAAAGTATTTCTGCTGTGGGACTAAATACTGTATATTAGTTTTGTTATGTTGTGGGGTGGCTGTGGCTGAGTGGTAAGAGCAAAGACACTGAACCCCTCATTGCCTCAGATGTGTGTCCCATCAGTGGATGAATGTAGTAGCGCTGTATGAATGGGTAAATTATTGTAGTGTAAAGCGCTTTGAGTATCTTGATAAGACAGAAAGGTGCTATAGCAATGTACAGTATATCAATATACATTCATCAATGTTTAAATTTTGCCATCTCACATGAAGCAAATACACTTTGAGAGTTCAAATGTATAATTAAAAGTGTGTGCTCTTGTTTAACATCCAGTGAAATGTGAGTCTATTGTGTGAAAGCTCGGTATTACGCATTTAATCTCCAGGTCTAAGCAAATTATTATTATTATTTTTGTATTACTAGAGGCATTTAAAATGGTTGATGTGCAACAGTTTGGATCAGATTTGTTCTTTTTTTGTTTATTCATTTATTTAGAAATTGAGAAATCATAAAATACTCACATTTATGCAGTTTTACTATTAAGAACAGGTTGGAAAAACTGCATCACAGATAAAAATGATAATTGCAGCAGTTTGGTGGGCAGTTGTACCCTAGATAAGTGAGAATGATAAGTTTACATTTGATAAATGCAGGACTCCACAATTATTATTATTATTTTTTTTTAGAACAACATGCCAACAACAAGCTTGTTTTTTTTTTTAACAACAACATGCTACTTATTTGGGCAACATTCTCATTTTCTTTTATTTCCTCATATTTTCATTTTATTTGTATTAAAGTTTTTTTTTAATACCTTTCCAAGGTATTTATTGTACAAATTCTTTATTAAAAAAATCATCATGTTTAGTTGTTTGGAAATGCTACCTTCAAATAATTGTGTGACTTTTAGTTGTTTCTTGACTACCCTAACTGTTGTGGTGCTCTTCAGTTTCCTAGATGCCCCCACAAGACCCCCTGGACCCCACTAAGATTCTTGTGCTGTGATGGATGGAGACGTGGTCCTGCAAGAGGAGGACATGGAGGGCTCATGGACGCTGCTGTCCTTGGTGGCGTCCCTCCTCATGGTGTTTGGGGGGTCCCTGCCGTATGTCCCGCAGTATCAGGAGATCCAAAGAATTAGCAACACTGAGGGCTTCTCCACCAGAGTCTGTCTGGTGCTGCTTATCGCCAACATCCTGCGCATATTTTTCTGGTAAGGTTGTTTAGGCGTCCCAGCAACTCTTAGCCTGGCCCTCGCCTTCCTGCACAGCTCCGCTCAATTCTCATTTCCCTTCACTGCTCAGTCTGGGACTTCTCCCATAGACAACGATTTCTCCGGCTGATTTTTGACCGGACCAATCAGAGAACAGAAGGGGCGGAGTTTTTGGCCCCTAACCCACGCCCCCACCTGTCCCAGCGCGCAGCCAGCGAGCATCCGCATGTTCTCATTCAAAGCGATGCAGGACTGTTTTATATGTGACACAAATGTATTAAATTCCCCTTCTTAATCCCTTATCTGGAGTTTTCTTTTGTTTTTTTGGCCAAAAGTCAAGTGATCGCTCCCTCCTCCTCCTCCTCCTCTCCCTCCGCTGATGAGGAAATGCCTCAGGTTGTCACGAGAGAATTAAACTCGGGTTTTACGTTGCTGCCCGAGTCCCTGCAGATTTTCTGGTCTTCTGGTGTGCTGGACCAGCGATCCATGGTTTTATTTTATTTTTTTAGAACGTTTTATTAACATATAAACACAGAATATGCAGCGGCAGGCTGCAGCGAGAGAAAATGCTGCAGGAGGCGGAGCAGATGTCAAGTTCAACAGACCACGGGGGAGCAGCCATATATGGCTCTGAGGGGGAGGGAGCAGAATGCTTTTCCCTGTTCAAAATTTTTCTAAGATCCAATGGTTTTGTTCCTCAGCAGAGGCCACGCCTCCAGCAAGAATCCGTTCTCTATGGAGAAAGTCCAGACCCTAGTACGAAGCGAAGTGAAGGACAAGAGTCTGGTTTTAACCAGGCTAAGCAACTCTGGAAATCAGGAAAAAACCTGGAAAATGACTTTCACATTTTACAGACAGGGAAAACTTTGGGGAATTTGAGAACCAACATAAAAAAATCGGGGAATTAGAAAATAATCTGCTTAAAAAATGATATTTCAGAGGTTTTTATGTGTACTTATATTAATGCTAGTGTACTAGAACTGAATCCATGTTCTGCTTCTACATTGTACATAATATGTATTCTTTTCTCAAATTACTATATTGTTCGGACTATAAGGCGCACTTAAAATTATTTAATTTTCTCAAAAATCAACAGTGAGCCTTATAATCCGGTGCGCTTTATGTATTAATTCTGGTTGTGCTTACTGACCTCAAACTGATTGTATGTGGTACATGATGCTCAAAAATTTGTTAAAATGTTTTAGTTTCACTTAATGCACCTTATAATTCGGTGCACCTTATAGTCCGAAAAATACGGTAATAATTAGGAATGATTGCCTAATACACATACCGAAGGCTACATACAGTATGATTACTGTTGTCACCTAAGACCCTAGTTCTGATGTTTATGTGTTGAATTTCAGGATTTACTTAAGAAAAAAAACTCAGGAAAGACTCAGGGAAATTCTTTCTATGAAATGCTGGGAACACTGTTATTATTTAAATAAGAAAAGTAACAACTTGTTTAGATAAATAGCACACTTTTGTCTACTGTCTGGATTGTTTCCTCTCTTTTCTCAAACCTGTCCTCACAAATTCTGTTTCTGATTGTTTCGGTTTCACTCTCACAGGATAGGGAAACAGTTTGAGCTGACCTTGCTGCTTCAGAGTGTGGTGATGATCTTGACCATGTTCGGCATGCTTCATCTGTGCTGCACGGTCCAAAACTCCAACCAAGTCAGCACCAAGCAGCATCGACTTTCAGGTAAGCACCTCCTGCCAAAAGCCCTTTGACTGGAACTGTCCCGACAGACTGCAGGCGCAGCTGAAGCGGGGACGTATTTGTAAAGTTTACACACCACTGGAGATTAATTCAAGACATCAAATCACATTTCTGTTACTCATATTCTCTCTGTCAGCAGTTTAAATGCAGAAGCCAAACACTTGTATTTTTTGCCAAAAGAGGGAGCCATTTGAAAAGCTTCAACAGCAAACCTGCTGTTTTATAATCCTCTAATTTCTCTTTATTAAATAGTTTTATTTTGTTACACATGTTTAGATGTGAGCTCATGAATTGGCTGCTTGTTTTTGTCTCATCAAATGTGTAAAACAAATGGCCTTTAATAACAAAGAAAGGGAATAAATATTGTCTCTTTTACTTCAAAATTACAAGCAAAAAAGCACCAAGGTTTTAAAGTCCAAATAAGTCAAGTCAAATTAGTTTAAAACAGAAGCTGTTACCAAAGTGCTTAACAATAAGATAAAAAAGCATAAAAAATGAAACCATAAAGACAAAAACAATGAGAAAATGAAATACTAAATCAAATCACACTAAATGTCAGTGAAAACAGGTGTGTTTTTAGGAGAGATTTAAAAGCAGGGAGTGAAGTGACCTGTCTGATGTGGATGGGCAGATTGTTCCAAAGTTTAAGGCCAATGACTGAAAAAGCCCGATCTCTGCTACAACCTGGTTTTTGGTACAACCAAAAGCAGCTGGTCTGATGATCTCAGCGCCCGAGCAGGAACATATGTTTGAAGTAGGTCAAAGAAGTATGAGTGTGCAAGGCCATTTATGCATTTAAATGTCAACAGGAGAATTTTAAAATCAATTCTGACACACACAGGGAGCCAGTGGCGGGAGGACAGAACTGGTGACGTGTTCAAACCTGCTAGTTCCAGTTAGGAGCCGAGCTGCAGCATTTCTCATCAAAGCCAGTTTCTTCCAGCTCAGGACCCTTGCAAAGATAAAACCTTACCTTATTCGATCTGATCTAGAGAGGGTTATCCACGCTTTTATTACATCATGTTTGGATTATTGTAATTCTTTGTATTTAGGGTTGGACCAGAGCTCCCTGCAGCGATTGCAGAGTGTCCAAAATGCTGCGGCCCATCTGTTGACAAGCACAAAGAGGCGTGAATCTATTATCTCCGTTTTACACTCCCTTCACTGGCTCTCTATTGCTTTTCGGGTGAATTTTAAAGTTTTATTGATTGTTTTTAAGTGTTTAAACTCCATGGACCCATCTTACCTAAGCGAGCTGTTGCAGCCCTACACTCCATCTAGAACCCTGAGGTCAACCGACCAGATTTTTTGGCTGTCCCTAAATCTAGGTTGAAAACTGCAGGTGACAGAGCCTTCTCTCTGGCAGCACCCAGACTGTGGAACAGCCTCCCTCTGTCTGTGAAGCTCTCTCAGTCAGTAGATCAGTTTAAGTCCAGACTGAAAATGCATCTACCGGTATTCTCCCTGGCCTTCACTCAAATTAGGACTTGACTGACTCGAGTTTTGGGGAAATTGCAGCAAATATGCAAAAGCTATCTTGGTTTTTATTAGTACTATTGTTTTATTGGTATTTTACTAACATTTTTTATCATATTTTATTTTTATTAAACATTTATATTTCTTTTATCATATTTTATCATTTTTTTTTAATCTACGATGTATTCTTGTGAAGCACTTTGGTCAGCTGTGGTTGTTTTTTAAATGTGCTATATAAATAAACTTTGAATTGAATTGAATTTTAGACGAGCTGAAGACGTGAAAGGGCCACCTGACTGACCCCAACATAAAGCTCGCTGCAGTAGTCCAGCCGGATTGTAAAATAATGCATGGACTATTTTTTTCAAGGTCAGATCTGGTCAACACCGACCTAAGGTCATGGTCAAGGTTTCTTTATTGTCATTCGCATCACATGTGGTACATGTGATGGAACAAATTTGTGTTTACACAGGGTCCCAGTTACAGCCAACAAAAGTATAAATTGTAAAGAAAAATAGTAAGATATGAACTAAGAATACACTAAATACTAATAGTACAAAATCAATACACCAAACAACAGCAGCACAAAGAGTCTCTGTGAGCAGATGAGTACGAATGAACATAGCAACATGAAATAAATCAGCAGCACATATCAAGCTTAGCTACTGTATTTGTCTGAACTGGAAAAAGCTTTTTTTTGTAGAACAGAGTTAATCTGTTTATTAAACTAAAAATTAAGAGTCTAAAACCATCCTGAGATCTGTAACAAACTGCTTGAGATACGGCTGAAGAGAGTCAAGATTTACAGGATCAGAGACAACGCTAGCTAGGGCTAAATACGACTTCAGACTTCAAACAAGCTAATAAAATTCCACAGAAACCTTTAACAAAGTACAGTATGGATATTTTTAGTTGCAGATGTGTTGGAATCTAGGATGTACCGTAAGTCAAAGTCGTGTCATGATGAGTAAGTGCCTGAGAAATTGTTGTAGAATGTGGGAAGAGTTGAGATTAATCTGACCAATAACATTCATTGTTTATTCTGTGTGTGTGTGTGTGTGTGCACGTGTGTGTGTTCAAATGCTGGAAAAGGAAGCTCATCCAATATCAATATCATTCTAAGGGTCACTGTAGATTAGATGCCGTCTTTTTTATGGATTCTTCTGTTTTTACAGATGCTCAACTTGATTGCCTTTAGCCATCGTGATGACAGAAATTCAATCTATTTGAAGGTTTTATTAGATAACAGCCTAAGGAGTGATGCTGAATGATGGAGTCTCCTGATATTGTCAGCGCTTTATAAAAAAATACAAGACTTTTTGTTCATGGATATGAATAAAAGTGTGTTTATTTAAAGGAAAACTGGAGAATGTCTTGTTGTTTTGTTGTGGGTGCCAAATCATTTTTTGCCCTGAGGCAGACGTGCAAATAGTTTTTCTTGTGTGTGTGTGTGTGTGTGTGTGCATGTTTGTGTCTTTATTTGTATGTAGCAAAATAAAAATGTCTCATGAACCAGTGGACATATTTTAATGAAACTCCCAGCAATGCATATACTGTATCTACAAACTAATAACTTTTGAAGCTAGTCCCATTCAAAATGACTGCCACAGCTGTGACCTTAGAAAACACAAAAATGATAATACTCAGCCAGGTCTGTGTTCAAGTTGAGTGTGACAGCAGCTGATCAACATTCCCGACACTTACTCAGAGGACCACACACTGTGCATCATTTTGGCAGAAAATATTGGCATCAGTCTTGTTTTCTGTGGGCCAAATATGTTATGAACCACTGATGCAGTTCTTTTGAAACTTTCACAAACTAATCACTGGATGTGCATCTACAACTACCTGTAGTTGGCTTTTGGAGTAATGGTAATTCAAGATGGCCACCACAACTACTTGACCCAACACAAAAATGTCTATCCTGTCAGTTTTACAGATTTTGAGCTAAATGTTAGTGTGGTAGTAGCTGAGGGTTATCCTCAACACATTTGCCGAGCTCTAAAGATCATGCGTAAGATAAAAATATTAAGAAGATTTGACCTAAATGACTATAACTCTGTCTCCTTCCATTGAAAGTTGAATTTTGTTTAAAACTGGTATGAAAGGTGGCAGGTAATATGCATTCCTTACAGCAAATGTGGGCAACATAAGACAAAAGTGGCCTATGGACAATCTCTATCCAGCCCCCAATATTGTTAATTAAATAGACTTTAAAACACTTTTAAATAAGTTGATAGGAACCAGCATTTTATCAATGAAACTTAAGGAAGTTTAAATTAAACATCTTGGACAAATACATCTGGAGGTAGAAGGAATGCTTCTTGGACCTTCTCAGTCCCACTGGCACGTCTTCCATTGAGGAAGTGAAGTCGGGGGACATTGGGGTTGGTCTGTCCATAACTGTGGCTGAGGTAGTTAAAAAGCTCTGTGGCGGCAGGGCTCCAGGGCTGGATGAGATTCACCTTGATTTCCTTAAGGCTCTGGGTGTTGTGGGGCTGTCTTGGTTGACACGCCTTTGCAATATCACGTGGACATCAGGGGCATGCCGCATGCCACTGGATTGGCAGACTGGGGTTGGTGGGTCCCCTCTTCAAAAAGGGGGGCCGGATGGTGTGCTCCAATTACAGGGGTATCCATCTCTTTTAGGGGTGTAACGGTACGCTAAAATCACATTTCGGTTCGGTTCAACTACAAGGAGAGCTCGGTTCGGTTTATTTTCGGGTTTTTTCGGTACAAATTTTTTTTTTTTTTTTTTTACAAAATAAAGACTTACAAAATGTTTATTTTGAAAATGTGCCAAAAATATGTTTGTATTGTATTGTAGTAATAAATAAAAGTGACCCATTTGGATGACCAACAACACCACCAGCCTGATCAAGAAAGGTCATCAAAGACTCTACTTCCTCAGACGACTGAGACGAGCTGGTCTGAGCAGCCCAGTTCTCACCTCCTTCTACAGGTGTGCAGTGGAGAGCATCCTGTGCTCCAGCATCAACGTGTGGCATGGAGGCTGCACAGTTGCAGAGAGGAAAGCTCTACAGAGAGTGGTGAAGGCTGCACAGAGGTCTGTCGGAGTCAGTCTCCCCACCATCACAGACATTTACACCTCCAGATGCAGGAAAAGAGCCACCTGCATCATGAAAGACCTCACTCACCCAGCACACTCACTCTTTGCCCCACTCCCCTCAGGACGGAGGTTGAGGAGCATCAAATGTAGAACCACTAGACTGAGGAACAGCTTCTACCCTGAGGCTGTTAGACTCATGAATAAATAAAAATAAAATAAAAATAAACACTGCAAAATATCACATCATGCTGATGCTGATCTGTTTTCTTGTTGCTGTGTTCATCTGTGACCATCTGCTCATACAGACTCATGTTCGTGCTGCTGTTTATAATGATGTTTTTCCACTATATTAGGGCTTAGTGTATTACTAGTTGATGTTTTTCTTAGTTAATTCTAGATGTTATTACTGTTTTTCTCTTGCATTTGTTGTTGGATGTAACTGGGACCCCGTGTACATAATCTCGTTTTCATCACATGTACCACATGCGGTGCAAATGACAATAAAGACTCTCTGACTCTGATTTTAAATAAACAGCACTCTACAATAAATAAACTATACTAACAATAATAAAAATCTTAATAAATGCAATAACAGTCAGAACCAGAACAATAAGCAGCAACAGACTGTTTACAATCTAACTAATCAAGTTTTTGTTCAAGTTTTTGTTCAGTAGCAGCAGTGTGGCTGTATTTGTCCTCTGTTGTGTACTCACAACTTCTTCTTGGTGGGACAGGTGGGACTGTGGGAACAGTTCAGAGTTCAGTTCAGTCATCACTTAGCTGCAGGTGGATTTACCTCTGTCACAGACTGGAAATAAAAAACAAAAGAGATTTAAAAAAACAAGTTAATAAGATTATGATTTAAAAAAAAAGATTATTTAGATAATAATAAAACAATACCTCTTGAACAATTGAATCTCTCACTCTTCATCATGGCAGGCAGGGCTTTAATCTGGTCCAGGGCTTGTTGTTGACAACATCAGTTAGTTTTTTCATAAAGAGCTGAACTTTTTGAAGTGTTGACGTGATGAATGTCTCATAGTGACGCTCAGTAACTTTAAAACCTGCGCATATAACAACGTTCAGACAGATTCAGAGATTTAAAAACTCACAGCTTGTGTTATTGCTCTGGACCGCTCTGATTACCTGATGAAGGAGTTTTAATGCAGCTGTTGTTCACGTTCGGATGAAGTTTTAATACAGCTGCTGTTCACGTTCAGATGACAGTTTCCAGCGCGTTCACGTGACGTGTTGCTGCTGCGTCACGCA
>JBBPBX010020646.1:17520-43161 GCA_038048925.1 Garcialebias charrua | reverse complement strand
TCTGACAGCCTCAGGGTAGAAGCTGTTTCTCAGTCTAGTGGTTCTACATTTGATGCTCCTCAACCTCCGTCCCGAGGGGAGTGGTGCAAAGAGTGAGTGTGCTGGGTGAGTGAGGTCTTTCATGATGCAGGTGGCTCTTTTTCTGCATCTGGAGGTGTAAATGTCTGTGATGGTGGGGAGACTGACTCCCACAGACTTCTGTGCAGCCTTCACCACTCTCTGCAGAGCTTTTCTCTCTGCAACTGTGCAGCCTCCATGCCACACGTTGATGCTGGAGCACAGGACGCTCTCCACTGCACACCTGTAGAACGAGGTGAGGACTGGGCTTCTCAGACCGGCTCGTCTCAGCCGTCTGAGGAAGTAGAGTCTCTGATGACCTTTCTTGATCAGGCTGGTGGTGTTATTGCTCCAGCTGAGGTTATCATTCAAGTGTACACCCAGGTATTTGTAGCTGGAGACCACCTCCACCGCAGATCCACCTATATACAGTGGGGTGTGGGTGTGTTTGTTCCTTCTGAAGTCCACAATCATCTCCTTCGTCTTCTTCACATTCATGTGAAGGTTGTTCTCTTTGCACCAGCTCTCCAGATGTTCCACCTCCTGTCTGTAGCTGGATTCATCATTATCTGTGATGCATCCCACCACAGCTGTATCATCTGCAAACTTAACAATATGACAGCCTGGATGTGTGGCTATACAATCATATGTGAGCAGAGTGAACAGAAGAGGGCTCAGCACACATCCCTGAGGAGAGCCAGTGCTGAGGGTGATGGTGGAGGAGGAGAAGTTGTGGATCTTCACGGACTGTGGTCTGTCTGTTAAGAAGTCTAAGACCCAGTTACAAATAGAGGGGCTTAGTCCAAGTGTGGATAGTTTGTCTATCAGAGTTTGGGGGATCATGGTGTTGAAGGCAGATGTGAAGTCCACAAAGAGCAGACGCACGTATGAGTCCTTCTGATCCAGGTGGGTGAGAGCAGTGTGGACCACGGAGGAGATGGCGTCCTCTGTTGATCGGTTCTCACGATATGCATATTGATGAGGGTCCTCGTTGATGTTGACGGCTGTCTTGATGTGGGACATGACCAGTTTCTCAAAACATTTAGCGACTATCGGGGTGAGGGCCACCGGTCTATAGTCATTCAGACCAGTCACTGTGGAGCTTTTTGGGACTGGGATGATGGTGGCGGTCTTCAGGCAGGTGGGAACTGACTCCAGTGCAAGTGAGGTGGTGAAGATGTCAGCCAGCACCTCACAGAGCTGGTCCGCACATTCCTTCAGAACTTTCCCTGGGATGTTGTCTGGACCCGTAGCTTTATGAGGGTTGATCCTTCTGAGACTGCCTCTCACTTCTGCTGCGGTCACTTTGAGGTGCTCCTCGTCTGGTGATGAGGTGAGTCTGGTGCTAGTTGGTCTGTTTGGATCATCAAAACGTGCATAAAACTTATTGAGGGCATCAGGCAGGGATGGGTCCCTGGGGCATTGTTTGCTTTTGCCCTTGTAGTCTGTTAAGCATTTGATGCCCTGCCACATGCTCCTTGGATCATGTGAGGTGAACTGTCCCTCGATCCTCTGTGCATACGCGGCTTTGGCCTTCTTTATGCCATCATCCAGTTCTCTCCTGCACTTTCTCAACTCCTCAGTATCTTTAGACTTGAATGCAGTGTCCCTGGCTGCCAGCAGGGTGCGGACATCTTTATTTAGCCAGGGTTTTTGATTGGGGTAAAATTTAACACACTTTCTTATGGATACATTTTCAGCACATGTACTGATGTAACCCAGGACAGAGGAAGCATAAAGCTCCAGGTCAATTGAATTTCCATTCGTAGCTGCCTCTTTGAAGACAGACCAGTTTGTGTTTTCAAAGCAGTCCCTCAGCATGGGGGAACTATCTTGGCGCCACGATGTTATCACTCTTTGTTCTGGCATCGAACGTCTGAGTGGGGGGAGCTGTCTAGGGACCAATAGCAGGGAGCGATGGTCGGAAGCCCCGATCGGTGGGCGTGGCTTCGCCGTGTACGCCCCCTTCACATTCGTGTAGACCTGGTCTAATGTCTTATTTCCTCGTGTTTCTGTGAAAACGTGCTGATTGAAGGTTGGAAGGATGGCACGTAAATCCACGTGATTGAAGTCCCCGGAAACAATGAAAAACCCCTCAGGATATTTACACTGCAGCGAGGTGAGTAACTCATGAATTTCTTCCTGGGCGACTTTAGCATTAGCATCGGGTGCTATGTAAACATTGCTTATTATTATCGCTGAATAGTCGCGGGGGAGGTAATGTGGCCTACATCTTATTGTTAAAAGCTCCACAGCAGCTGAGCAGATCCTGCTGATAACGGCACAGTTCGTGCACCAGTCTTTGTTAACGTAAATGCAGACACCCCCACCTCGCGTTTTCCCCGTAGTCTCGATGCACCGGTCCGTTCTGAAAAATAGTTTATTATCCAACTCGTAAACAGAGTCAGGAGTGTCTTCATTGATCCATGTTTCCGTGAGACAAAGCACCGAACATCTCCTCATCTCCTCCGACGTTGTTACTCTCAGACGAAGCAGGTCCATCTTGTTGTCGAGCGAGCGCACGTTAGACAGAAATAAAGCCGGCATCGGGGGTTTACCGGTTTTAGCGTCTGCTCGTAGTCTCGTCATGATTCCTGCTCGACAGCCACGCTTTTTCCCTCGAGAGCATCTCTTTCTCTTCTTTCCTCCGCGCATCTGCTTCCAGAAAGATGATCTAAGCAGATCCAATCTTCCGAGTTCTGATTTGAGTTCGTTGCTGATTTCAGCTGTGCCTTGTGGTAAATCCGCTCCAATTCTCAACAGCTCAGTTCGGCTATAATTCACCCGCAAAAAACGCGCAGAGTCAGGTACAAAAACACTATTAAAACTACTAAAAACTGGGGATGTTCTGGAAGCCCATGAAGCTGCTACTGGTCTGAGCGCGGCCATCTTGGAATCAGTAATGTCACCGAGGGGCTTTCAGTGGAAACTGGAGCTACACAAAGGTCAAATCATGCTAGATGACATTACAATGTGTCCAGTAAAAGTAACATCTGTACAGTACATGGAGTCATATCAAAAGAGAATATTTAGACATTGATTCAGATCTTTTGAAGTACGTTTTTAGTGAAAATGTTAGGAACAATCAATATTAGCTGTTTTAGTCAAGTCTGTGAACGACTTCAATTTGGAGAAAAATTATTTCTGACAAAATTGACAAACTAATGCCTAACAGGGCCAAGACTGCTGTTATAAAATTATTCAATCCATCGTTTATCTTTATCTGCTTCGTCCTTTTAGGGTCACAGGGGTCACTAGTGCCCATGTCCAGCTACCACTGTGCGAGGGGCGGGGGACACCCTGGACAGGTCTTCAGTCCATCACAGGGACAGATAGAGACCAACAACCATTCACGCTCTTACACCTAGGGACAATTTAGAGTTACCGAATTATGAATGGAACGTGTCGTTATTGTTTGTCTTTGTGTGCGTGAGGATGAGGGTGGGTATGAGTGAGTGTGTCTGTGTATGAATGTCTAATTGTCAGGCTGGGATTTGGACTGCCCCCTCTCTGTTACATCTGAGGCCACTTGGTGTCGCGCTCCTACTACGTGGCCCCCGGGTGGGTGTCCTTTTGCCTGCGGGCGTGCTGGGGGCCCTTGTTGTCGCTTTCAGGGGTTGGGCGCTTGGGCGTGTGTCGGCTCGGCCTGGTGGCTGCCTGGTGGGGCTCGGGTCCTCTGGTCCTATCGGGTCTGGGCCTGAGGGGTGGGCGTCCCTGGTGCCCGGGCCTCGGTGACCGGGCCTGGGGCTACGTCAGTGCAGCGGGCTCTTGCAGCGGGCTCCGGCGGGGGCCTGTGGGTTTGTCGCTGTTGGCCTCCCGGGGGTCATTGTGTGTAGTCGCTGGTGGAGCTCGTCCGGTTCTCCCCCTTGGTCAGATCTGGGGAGAGGGTGAGTGGCTCGTCCTGTTCGGGTGGCCCTGGGGACTCTGGGCTCGGGGTCCTTCTTGGGGTCTTGGGCTTTGATCGCCCCTTCGTCTGCCTCGGGCCTTGGGGGGACGGATCTCTGATGCTTCACGGTCGCTACTGAATGTTCTATTGGAGGAACCTTATTCACTTATGCATGTTCACAGCCACACACAAATGGATGCAGGGATGTATATGTAGATATCATATGCAGATATGTAGATGGATATGTGATATGAATGTATATGTATATATATTTGTAGGTATGGGTATGTTTATTTATGGAAATCTACTGCAAGGTCATGAATATTATTAGTCTTTATGCATGTGTATTTTGTTGCTGTGTTCTGTCATGTGCTTTGCAGGATTGCGGACGGAGGTTGGGTGTGTTTGCCTTGTGCTCTTTTTGTGGATAATTGTTGTGTTTTGTTGTCTTACTTTCTATCTTTCCTTTCTCTCTTTAAAAAAAAAAATCATATCGGTGTGAGAGGATGGCTGTGAGGTGAGAAGGGAGGCCATCTATAAAGGGAGAAGAAAAAAAAGAGTTACCGAAATATTCATAGCCAATAAACAATGTTTTATTTTTTGTAACTGTTACATTTGTATTTTTACAGAGACCAGGAATATTGTATGGTCTGGAGACAGTGTCATTGACAAAAAGACAGGAGAAAGAACTGGAAGTGGCAGAAATGAAGATGTTGAGGTTCTCCTTAGGAGTGACAAGGATGGATAAGATCAGGAATGAGATCATCAGAGGTACAGCACATGTTGAACAACTGGGAGATAAAGTTAGAGAGGCCAGACTGAGATGGTTTGGACATGTCCAGAGGAGGGACAGTGGGTATATTGGTAGAAGGATGTTAGAAATGCAGCTGCCAGGAAAAAGACAAAGAGAAGACATGTGGATGTAGTTAGAGAGGACAGAGATGGAGGAGTATGATTCGCTGTGGCGACCCCTGAAGAGGGAAAAGCTGAAAGAAGAAGATATCCCTTAGCTTTTTTAGAATTTTATACCTGGATTATTGAGCATGCATCAGGGTAAGATATCACTGATTTTTTTATTTATTTTTGTTTATAAATATTTCGGCAAAATGTATATATTAAATATATACATTTTTATTTCTGACAATTTTTTATTTGTCAGACGATTTCTGACAAAAACATTTTGTCAGAAATAATCCAGGTTGTACTAAAAGTTTCACAGCTAGTTGCTGCTGTTATTTGCTCTTGCAAATAAACAGAAGTAAATTTTTACAATGTGAAACTGATGTCACCGTATAGCCTCCTATTCTTGTTTCCATGACATGTTCCTGTTTTTAGTATTTTACATCATTTCTTCCATCTACTTTTCATTTGATATGTTTTTTTATGATTGTCTACTGGTGTCATCTGTGTTATCTGTCTAAGTCAGGTCTCTCTTGTAAATGAGTCCTCAAAGCTCAATGAGGCTAACTTGTATAAATAAAGGTTGAACTGAATTAAAGGATTTAAAACTGTGTATGAATTGTAATGAACTTTGTCTTTTGTAAGACAACAGCAATTCACTTTGGTCTTTGTCTATTCAAAGAGTGATCTAAAATCAATTCAGTTCAAAAATACTATATATACACATATATGTATTAAAATAAATGAGGAATATTTTAATTGTATACAATCTTCCCCAAAACTCCACTTCAAAAGAATAGCTGTGTGAAGCACAACTCATGGACGAGGAACTAACAGAAAGACAGAAAATGAAGGATCACTAATGAGGGAGAATGGCACACATCTGGGAAGAGACAGTAAGGATCAGATGATTGACAGGCTAACTCGATAAACGCTGAGGGGCAGAAAACTAACTGAGGACAGATTTTTCAAAATGGCACACATGGAAATGCACTGATCTGGTAAAACAAGAAAAAAACTGAACTAACACTAATCAAAACATAATCACAAGTGGGAAAAATATCAAAGAACTAACAAAAGTAACCATGAGATTCTCATTACTAGGTTTGAGCAGTGGGCGGGCATCACAGGGTCAGCCCTCAAATGGTTTTAGATCCTACCTTGCTGACAGACACCCGCTTCGAATGTTATCAACCATTAAATGCCCGTTATTAGTTGTTATCATCCCCATATGTAGCGGTCAGACTGCCCCTCATAGTAGGTTTAAAAGTACGTTGGTAGTGTTGGTAGCGGTGATAATAGGCTTCGTTTTTAGCTATGTGATGAGGTTTAGAGTAAGGGTCTGGCGTTAGGTTTAGGGTCTTGGTTAGGTTTAGTAAGGGGGTTAAGTTTAGGGTTGGTCCTCTGGGTCAGGTGTAAGGTTAGGTTTAGGAAAAGGGTTGAAATAATACTGTACGACGCTGAAAAAAATGAAAAAAGACACTTCCTGATTTATCCCGGTGAAACGCTGCCTATTATCAGCGAAAATAACGATAATAACGTACCTTTAAACCTACTAGGAGATACGTGGGACAGTTTCACCGCTACATATGGGGATGATAACAACTAATGCCCCTTTTCCACTCGCTCGGCGCAGAGCGGATCAGTCTGGTCCGGTCTGGTTCAATTCGGATCGGCTTACATGTAGCTCTGTCTCCATTCACTTCTGTAGCCCTTCGGTGGGCGGGGTGTAGGATCCTACTCGTCTCACACGTGGTGGAGGTAGTGTTCCCTTAACTATTTTCTTTTGCCATGATATCTATTATGTTCGAGCTCCAACAATACGATCAGCTACGCTTCGGTTTGGTGCGGGCGAGGACAAGCTCAGATGGAGGATCTGTTGTTGTTGTTCTGAAAAGACCCACAATGCACCTTTCCCCAATAAAAGACAAACGTAAGATAAGTTGTTTGAATCGAGTGTTTGAAATAAAACATTTGTTTGAGAAGGGGCAGATATAATAAGATTATTTTCTTCTTCTGCTTCCTTTCATGTCATGTATTGTTTTATTTCTTGTTGTTTTGTAAATAGTTTTCTTGTGTTTTTTTAATATGGAATGAATAAATAATCTAAAAAAAAAATTATACCAAGTGGGAATCGAATCCACTTGGTCTAGATAAGGTCTGGAGCGGCAACCTACCCAACGTGTTTCCAGTGAGCTACCGAGACGTGTTCATCTTTTAAGGTCCACATTTCTTTTAAACAAACCGCCCCTCATAAAATTCTGGCTACGCCCCTGTGTTCATGACGTGAAGGACGGCGCGCTTACAGCTCGCCTGAACCCTGCTCTGAAATCAGTCCGGAATCGCGGTGCGGCGCGGCTCATATGTGAGGTGGAAATGCATCCAGCTCGCTTCTGGCACGCATATATTGCGCAATAACCGACCCGAACCGGCAAGTGGAAAAGGGGCATTATAATGGCCATTTACTGGACTGATGACATCCGAAGCCGCTGTGACAGATCCTTTTGTGTCTCATCCAGCCATCCATTATTTTTATCCGCTTCTTCCATTTTGGGTCACGGGGGTCACCGGTGCCCATGTCCAGCAATCACTATGCGTGGGGCGGGGTACACCCTGGATGGGTCGCAAGTCCATCACAGGGACACATAGAGACAAACAATAATTCACGCTCTCACTCACACCTAGGGACAATATAAAATTACCAGTCAGCCTAACATGTATGTTTTTCGACTGTGGGAGGAAACCGGAGTACCCAAAGAAAACCCATGCATGCAAGCAGAGAACATGCAAACTCCACCCAGAAAGGCCCCTGGACCGAGATTTGAACCAGGGACCTGCTCGCTGTGAGGTAGCAGCTCTATCAGTTGCGCTACCATGCTGCCTTTTGAGTCTCTATAAAAAGATTTTAACTTAGCATCGGCAGCTCTTAAATGGGGGGCACCGCATGGGTCCATTCTCGGTCCCCTTCTATTTTCTTTACACCTGCTGCCACTAGGTGCTATTATGCGGAAACACAACATACCTTTTCACTTCTACGCCAATGACTGTCAAATTTACTTCCCCCTAAGACACAATTGTGCATGCTCTATTCAACCTCGGCTTGACTGCCTGGCTGACATCGGAAACTGGATGGCTTTAAATTTCTTGAGTTTCAATGAAAAGAAGTCTGAAGTCATGTTGTTTCCTCCCAACGACACAGTCATGAACCACTGCATCGACCTTTCTGCTATAGCTCCGTTAGAGGAACAAAGAGTCACAAATTTAGGAGTGATAATGGACCCTTCCATGGAAATTAACAATCATGTAAACTTGATTGTTAAATCCTGTTTTTTCCAGCTGAGGCGACTGTCTAAGCTGAAGCCCATATCCAAAAATAACCTGGAGACAGTAATACAGTACACGCATTCATAACATCTAGGCTTGATTACTGCAATTTGCTCCTGTTTGGTATCAGTCAGACCACCATTGCACGACTACAACTGGTCCAGAACACAGCATCCTGACTTTTAACCATTACTGGCAAAAGAGAGCACATTACACCAGTTTTTGCCTCCTTGCACTGGCTACTGGTTCATCTTCGAATCCAGTTCAAAATTCTCCTGTATGTCTACAAATCGCTGAACAGTCTTGCCCCCGCCTATCTCTCTGATTTGCTGTAGCCGAGTGTCCCACCACGTTCTGAGGTCAGCGGACCAGTTACTTCTCACAGTTCCAGGAACTCGTCTTTAACACAGTCAGAGAAGGTGACAGGGCCTTCTCTGTCGCAGGCCCAAGACTCTGGAACAAGTTACTTCTGCTCGTCAGACAGGCCCCCTACCTCACAGTTTTTAAATCCCACTTAAAAACCCACTACTATTCCCTGGCTTTCACCACTGTATGATCTGTGTTGAACCTGTATGCATCACACTGTGTTAGTCATTATGTTATTATCTGCTATTATTTTGTTTCTATATTTTGATTTTACATTATGTTATATGTTGCTGTGTGCTTTGCCTGATTGTTTCTGTTTATACTGCACTTTGGCTGGCCCTGTCACTGTTTAAAGTGCTTTATAAATTAAATGGCATGGCATGGTAAAATACACAGATCATGACAATAACCAAAAAAAGATACACCCTGGATTCTTGAAAAACATGTTTTTTCCACTAAAAAAAAAGAGTTTTAATTTATTTTTACCTTCAGTGAGGTGTACTATAACCTTTACTGGACATCAGAGAAACAGGAAAGCAAGATGAGAAAGGAACGTGACAAGCAGTGAATGGCCACTTTTAGGAACGACTAAACCAGTGGAGCTTGAAAAACTCACATACTGACTTGTTGTTGCATAAAAAGAGAAGATGATGTTAAAAAGCAGTCTCTGTTAGACTCAGTTTAGCCCACTGTCATGGCAGTGTGACATCTCTCACAAGACGCTGATGGCTTCTTCAGACTGTTAAGTGACAGCATCCTTACATTGCTCCCTTTCCCTTAAAAAGTTTCTTTAATGCTCCTTTCAAACACACCAGTGAATGTGACAGAAAAAGCCACAGTCAGCACCAACGTGTTTTCTTTTGGAACAAGCTGAGATGAGCAAAAAAAACATGAAGTCAACAACAGGTTGACATTTCTCACCACATATTAAGAAGACAGTTTTTATTGTTGAAGGTGTGATAATGTCCTGCGGACAGTAAACGCACCACAGTTGCTTCAATGCGATTGGTGGGTCTGAGGCTGGCTTCCTGTTTAAAACGGGCCCAGTTCTCAGGCCAGACACACGTCATCCATGCTGGCTGTGTCACGCGCTAGCGTACTGTATTGGTCTCGTGACCACTGCCAAGCTTCCTGCTTCCCTCTCTGCTAGAGGTGGAGCTCGGTGGTGAGTAAAAGCGCCATTTTATCTCTCTGTTTTATACTTTTTAGATTTTAATGTCAAATATTTATTGTTTTAGTTCGTTGCTGTTTGTCCTTTGGCGTCCTGTCGGCTATTTGTCCTGGGTGTTCGTCTACGGCTGTCCCGACTGGTGTTCTGCCTCCACCTGGGTCGTCCATCCTCTGCTGACTGGTCCTGGGTTAAGCCCGAGATACACTGAAGCAGACTTCGTATACGTGCGTATACGCGCGTATACGGAGCCGCTGCTACACTCGGCTTTCGTTCTCGCGTAGATTCTCGTGTTTTCGCTCCAAATTCTAACGTCATTTCCTCCGTACCGTCACTTCCGCTAGTTTTTCGCTCCAAACGCTCGCGTTCTCCTTGTTGTAATATGAGCAGCTGAGCACGGAGTGCTTTTCCTGCAGCCCACAGCCCACCACAGCCCACCAGGGAATATATAAAACATTGCGCACCCAGGTAGGACCTGAATTCATTCATTTCATTCATCGAGTGAACGGAGGAAGAAGCGGTTACTTGACTTTAGGCAAAAAAACAAAAGAAAAGGCCCGATCAGCGATAAAAAAGAGGAATTTATTTCATTTGTGTAACATACAAAACAGTCCGGCGCCGGGGAAGTTTAGGTCAGACACCGCGCATCGCGTATGCGAATCGCGTATGCGTAGTAAAAAAATACTTTTGCGCGTACTTGCCCTGAGGGGCTACGCGGGGCTACGCTGCGTACGGGGCGTACGTACGCTGCGTATTGGCGTATCGTGAGGACGCTCGAGTGTATCTCGCCCTTTAGTGTCCGCTGTCTGGACGGCGTGGGGCGGGCCGCGCTCACGCGTCCTGCGGGCTGAGTTGGGCCTAACGTCCAGCTCAACTAAACAGGCGTCGGCTGCCGAGTGGCGTCTCTTCCGGACGACAGACCCTACCAGGGTGGACTCTGAACTGTCCTCTGAACTGTTACCGAATCCCTCCAGGAGGTGACAGTACCGGTACTCCTGGTTTGGTGGAAGTGTGCGTGTGCGTGTGCGTGTGTGTGTGTGTATATGTTTGCGTGTGATTTTCCTGTTTTGAATGTATTGAAATGAATTGCACTTTTAGTTTTGACTGGAGCTATCGCTGCCCTTGTTTTAAATTGTAAATATTTTTAGGATTTTTGCCCTTTTAATGTTGATAGGATTTTAGCCTTTTTAAACTGTAAATATTTTAAATTTAGGATTTTATATATTAAACTACTGTGCAATTTAACTGGTGTCAGTGTGTAAACTTGTCCCAAACCTCCTCTGCAAACGGGCCTGCGTGCTTTTAAAGGTAACTTTTAAGGTACAACCATTTTAACCAATTTTATTTATTTAAAATAGTATATTTAAACCTTTTAAACTTCAGTACTCAATTTTAACCACACCCGACCCGGCTACAAAGGCAAGCAGCTGTGAAACATATAGACAGCTGTTGCAAATAGCTGCATTATCATTTCTCCACTTGTTTATGCTTATTGAACAGAGGCTTATTTAATAATATAATAATAATAATGAATTCCATTTATAATGCACTTTTCATTAATAAAAATCTCAAAGTTTCTGTGTTGTTGTTTTTTTATAGGATAAAGCTGCGAGCATGAAAAAACTTGAGCTACACCGAGTTAGCACGCTGTCACTGCTCTTGATTATGTAGAAAGTGATAACTATAGTTTGAATTCTTTGGATTTTTTTTTATGAGTTACAATGTGGATAGCATGGTGGTGCAGTTGGTAGAGCTGTTGCCTCTCAGCGAGCAGGTTGCCAGTTCAAATCCCAGTGAGGAGTCTTTCTGGGTGGAGTTTGCACGTTCTCTCTGTGCATGTGTGGATTTTCACTGGGTACTCCAGTTTCCTCCCACAGACCAAAAACATGCATGTTAGGCTGATTGGTAACTCTAAATTGTCTCTAGGTGTGAGTGAGAGAGTGACTGGTTGTTTGTCTCATTTGTCTCTATGTGTCCTGTGATGGATTGGAGACCTGTCCAGGGTGTACCCCGCCTCTCACACAGTGACTGTTGAATATGGATACCAATGACCCCTGTAACCCTCATAGAAAACAGTGGATAAAGATAGTGGATGAATGGACGGATGGCTGGATGGACAGATGGATGGAAAGATGGATGGATGAAGTTACAATGTTTGAATTAGAGCAGCAGGTTGATTTACAAAAATAAATAAATAAATAAATACTTTGTACTGTACTTTCAAGTTGAAACATAATGTTCAAGTTCAAATGGAGCTGGAATAAATGCACGCCTGTATGTCCGTTAGCAAAATATCTCATGAAAGACAATGGATTTTAATGAAACAGACTGAAAATAATAATAATGAATTCAATTTGTAATGCATTTTTCATTAACAAGTGCTACAAAGTGCAACTAAAATCACAACCGGTGATAAAACCAAGTAAAATCAATGATAAAATAACAAAATCAATAATAAAATCAATTAAAAACAATAATATCAACTAAAATCAGAAATAAAATCATGTGGAGGCAGAGTAGGCTCGCTTAAAAAGAAAGGTCTTTAAGCCTTGTTTAAAGTCAACCAGTGACTGTGGAGCTCTCAGGTAGTCAGGGAGGGAGTTCCATAGGCGGGGGGCAGCCACACAGAATGCCCGGTCTCCCATGGTCCTTAATTTGGTTCGTGGAATGTGAAGGAGATTACTGTTCTGTGATCGTAGAGACCGGGTGGATGAATATGGTGCAAGAATGTCCTTTAGATAATCAGGTGAAGTTCCGTGTAAGCATTGGTGTGTAATGAGAGCAGTTTTGTACTGAATTCTGTAGGTGACAGGAAGCCAATGAAGGTTATGGAGAATGGGTGTAATATGTTCAAATTTACGAGCTCTCAATAAAATCCTTGCTGCACTGTTTTGAATATATTGAAGCTTCTGAAGGTTTTTGCCAGGGATTCCAATAAACAGGGAGTTGCAGTAGTCGAGCCCTGGAGGAGACAAAAGCATGGACGAGTTTCTCAGCATCAGCAAATAATCAATAAATTAATCTGTTCCCTATTTACTTTTAGACTCAACCTGATTCAAGATGGTCACCACATACTTGGCCTCATCAGGAAACACACAGATTGCTATAACTCAGTAAGTTTTACAGATAGTTAACAAATATTGTGTGTAGTAGTAGTTGAGAGTCATTTGAAACATAAACCAAGTGCTAGCAGACTTGGATTCCTTGAAGGAATTCAATACTTTTATTTCCATCCAAGTTTTGGCTTTATTTGTCTTGCGGATAATTCACATTGACATTCATCTAAATTCAGTTTTTCAATTTCAGATAAATTTTTTTACACATTGTTAAAACTACCAACATCTGTTCAAATTTTCATTAGTGAAAATATTTCTACAGCGTTCAAGATTAAAAACATCAACAATAATAAAACAACTAGTAATCAGTGAAAGCCGCATCTCTGTTGAATCATTTCTTCATGGAATGGTCTGAATGTTTTCACTGTGAGGCCTGTTCCATATGGAGAGCCATTTCAGGACTGAATTCATCTCATTCAGTGCATGCGTTTACATCTAAATTAAAACGTATTGAGGCCAATTCAATGAAATGTACCTTTTTCAGTAGCTAGCTTGTTTTTTACTACCTGCTTTTTAATAGCTTGACATTTTCTTTAAACGGTGTAATATTTTTGTGTAGTATTTGTTGCTTCCTCTTGACCAGGTCTCCCTTGAAAAAGCAGTTTTTAATCACATGGACTTATTTATCCAGGTAAAATAAAGGTAAATTAAAAATGTTAAAAAATTAATTTAAAAATTAAATAAATAATGTCATTTAAAAATTACTAATAAATATCCCATTAAATAATAAAAGTGCCCATGAAATAAATAATTTAAATAGGCATGTTTAGTTTTTTCTCCAAAATTTGTTTTCTATTTATTTCAATTTTTTTTTTTTTCATTATTTATTTTAAAGTTTATTTATTTATTTAATGGAATACTTATTACGGTAATCATTTTAAAATAACACTACTTGATTATTTATTTAATTGTGAATGAAATGGCTCTGCATAGTTCCACACTTCTAACTGAGAGGACTTCAGATTACTGTACACTAAAGATTAATAACGAAAAATGTTGCATAAAATGAGGAGGTAAACAGACTGTACTTATATAGTGCTTTTCCATCTTATCAAGATACAGTACTCAATGCACTTTACAATCTGTGCCCTCATTTACTCATTCATACAGCACTTTACTAGATCTCTACCAAGATACCCTAATTGAACAAATCATTATAAAGAGACTAATTGGTGCTTTATCACATTCATGGGATACACATAAGAGGCAGTGAGGGGTTCAGTGTCTTGCCCAGGGACACTTCTGCATGTGACTGCTGGTGGAATCAAACCCCCAACTCTCCCATTGTAGGACAACTGCTTTAACCAGTCAGCCACAGCCGCACCTTGAAGCATTCCACACTTTATTGGAAAATCAGTACCGGTACTTTTATTTTCCTCCAGATTTACTTCCAAGAAAATAAAAAATAAAGCTGCAGAAAATATCTAAATCATAAAACATTTTACATGTTTTTAGCAATTTGTAAATCAAAATGTTTGTTATTTTGACCAAGTCAAAAATTGTGTCATAACAGAACTCAAATCTCATGTTTAAAACAATCTGTTCATTAATTTCTCCACTAAAATGCAACTCTATGATACAAAAACCTACAGTTTTTTTCCTGTTTAAAAAAATCTAAAAATAAACAGCATTTACCAAACACTAGCTCATCATTCCTACTTTTTTAAACTAAAAATATTGTGGTTTATATGGTTTGGACTCCTGACTCTACTAAAAGCCTTTTTTTAAGTGAGCAAGTGGTGACTTTTATGAAGACATTCTCTTTTCCAGTTTGATCCGAATGCCCTGCTCTGGCCGTAGGATGAGCTCTCCGACTGGACACAGCTCTTCACGTTTCTGACATGCTTCAACGCTGAAGTTACGCAGGATGGACGCCAGAACCACCTTTTCCTCCATTTGTGCAAAACGCTGACCTGAATGTAAAGATATCGACATAGGAAATGTTACCGCCTCTTGATAACTGCAGAAATCAAAGTGTATTCATTGAGACTAATCTAACTAAGGTAATCCGGATCGTACCTATACAGTTACGGAGTCCAGCTGAGAATGGAACGTATGCATACGGAGGCCTTCCAGCTGAATTCTCTGGGAAAAACCGCTCCGGTCTGAACTCCTCGGGCTCCGGGAAGTATCGAGGGTCACGGTGAAGAGAGTAGGTGATTATGATCGCATTTGCACCTTTGGGAACCTTGAAACCATCTATGTATGAAAGCAAGATCCAAAAGAAATATAGTAAAACACATGGTAGAATGTAACAGTGCAAGTAGGATGAATTAGTATAAATATTTCCAGGTAGTAATATTAGCTTAAATGCATATTATATACTTGTATATTGCAAATAACATATACTACACAGATTGTGTGACAGATTATTGCACAGGTAGTGAGTAACATTGATATTAATTTAATTATAAGGTAAGGTAGTGGCATACAGTACATGAAACAACCACATAGAGCAGCAGCAATAAACATATTAGGTGTCACAGATGTGGCTTGGTGCAATGTTATTGTCAATATCACAAAAAAGTTAAATCATATAATCTGGACAGATTATTTTTGGAAGAAACGTTTCGTCTTTCATCCAAAAGACTTCATTAGTCTGAGGTCTGCCACTAAGATCTGTAATATAAATAGCACCTTATTGACGTGTTTCAAGCCAACCTGCTGTGGAATTCACAGAAACGGGATTTACACGTGCAAAAAGGGGACCATCCACCCAAAACAATCAATCATCAGTGCATAACAATCAATTGTTTTAGGCCTGATGGCCAACTTGCTACTCACAGGAACAGCCTGAGGACACCTGGCCAAAATGGTTCAGAAAAAAGTTTGACAGCTCAATCATCCAGCTCAGACTAGCCGTTTGCTCATCAGTCCAGTCAAAATTAAACTTTAAATTCATTCAACCTTTATTTAGGCAGGTTAATCCCATTGAGCCTCGAGGACTCATTTACAACCTACAAGAGATATCTACAACAGGTAAGATAATAATCGCCCGTGCCTCTACACAAAATCTAATTTTAAAATCCTTAAGATGAAATAATGTAATAAAAACTTTGATTAGTACACAAATTATGCTGAAAGCATGAATTTGCTGTTGATGTCAGCTTAGTTTTTCCATTGTGTTCGAGACAGTGTGGATTTTGTGACGTATCATCCTGTTCTATTCTGCAGCTAAACCGTCCTCCTGCTTCTGGTTTAAAACACGCACCTGTGAGGTAAAAAACCCATTTGACTAAACAGGAAAAAATAGAAAATAAAAGATGACAATAAATTTCAAGTTATGTGATCCATGAATTTCTGATTCAGTCTTTTTTTTCTCTGTAACTCACTGATATGGCAGTCATCACAGAAACTTCGAGCAAAGAAAGGCACTGAGGGGAACAGTCGCAGAGCCTCTTTAATCACACAGCCCAGGTACTTGAGCTTCGTCAGGTCCTCTGTGGTGATGGGTCGGCGTGACGTACCTTTGCACAATAAAGAAGACCGTGTTAAAGCCTACTTTACGCGTCAATTACTCTTGAACTGGTGTATTTTCTGTGCCTGAAATACTGTTTAATTATAACAACAGGAACCTGCATTAAGGCCATGGTAAATTGGTTCGCACTGCAGTGAGGAAAATCATTTTGTGTATTTTGGTGAGTTTTCACAGCTGTTCTCCTTGTTTAAGAAAAAGAGTGTATATACAATAGCCTTGCAGTCGAATTATGAGCATAAGTCAATAAAGAAATAGAGAAAATTGGTTTTAATATTGTTACCGAAAACCTCCTGTAGCTCTTGTTGAACTTTCTGTTGCACCTCAGGGTGGGAGCCCAGAAGGTGCAGAGCCCAGTTCATAGCAGCAGCTGTAGTATCATGTCCCTGCAAAAATGAAGAACTTAAACAAAGCATTCTTATTTAAAACATAACTGTTTAGACATAATTCCTTTTTCTAACAAACAAACAAAAAAGAATCCATTAATTTAGATATTTTAGAAGTGTGAGTTATGTGGAAAAATTATCAACAATTAATATCTTACTTGTTGAAGGAAGTTCTTTAAAGGATCTCATTTTGCATAAATAAAATCTTTAATTTGGAATAGAGTGGTGAGTATCAGTCAATGGCATCAGAAGCATTTGTAATATAGGGGTGGGTCACACTGGTGGAGGGGTCTGGGGGTTCTCCCCCAGAAAATTTTGAATGGAGTAGATGCCATTTCCTGCACTCTGGTGTATTTTAACGATTGTTAAACATCTATGTTTAACTACATAATTAAACACTTGATTCAATAACTGCTTTAGAGTTAATGGCACAACAAGAAGTAGCCTGACCAACAGCTCTCCTTGTGTGAATAGTGCACGCTCCGCTTCTCTCATGCATCCTAAACCACCCCCCCACCCCCTGGTCGACAACTGCTGACACTAAAGGGCCAGGCATAGCTGTGCGTTTTGACGAGCGCCGCGGCACAAGCCTTTGAACGCGGGCGTGAACGCGCCAAGCTCAAATTTTACGACCGCTCACGTGCGCGCGTTGTCTCACAATAAACTGCCTGGTGGCGGACTGTTTTGTATGAGACACAAATGTATTAAATATCCCTTCTTCATCGCTGAACTTGGCTTTTCTTTTGTTTGTTTTTTTGCCAAAAGTCAAGTGATCGCTTGAAGCGGTCACCATTCGCTTCCTCGTCCGATGAGGAGGAATGAATGAACTTGTCACGAGTGAACTAAAGTCATGTCCAACGTGGATGCGCAGATTCTAAACATTTCCTGTTGTGCTGGTCTGCTGTTTGGGCTGAAGGACCAGCGCTCCCTGTTTTAATTCTAATTTTTAGGACTTTTTATTAACATATCCACAGTATTCCTGAGGGTGTCACTGTAGAAGCGAATGTGCATTGCACTTCCTGTCCGACACCGGAAGTGCCTGTATTCCATAGGCGGAGTATGGATCGCGGGTGTTTTTGAAAGTTATTTTCATTCATTTTATCGGAGCAAACACAGCTTTTGTTTAAACGGAACGTTTACTGAAATGTCCTACCGGGGTTCAGGTACCTGCTGTGCTGTTCGCGGCTGCACCAACAACCGGACCAAGCTAAATCTTTGGCTAAAACAACAGTGTTTTCAACACGGACCCAAAACAAAGAAAGAGTGTTCCTGCATCCTACTCTATGGCTGTGTCTGCGCGATCAGGTAACATCTGTAATTTCTTTTTATTCAGGGAGGGTTTATTAATGAGAGTTTTGGATGATTTACTGTCTTAAAATGATATATGTCAGGCGCGACCGGTGTTACAGAACACCGTGACTTTTAGCCGAGATAGCTGCTAACAAACGTTAGCCGAGAGGCCGGAGCAAACGCGTTCGCTATTTATGTATTTTTAAATTATGTCTGCGCGATCAGGTAACATCTTTTTATTCGGGGAGGGTTTATTAATGAGAGTTTTGGAAGATTTACTGTCTTAAAACGATAGATCTCAGACGCGACCGGTATTTTTAGCCGAGATAGCTGCTAACAAACCTTAGCCGAGAGGCCGGAGCAAACGCGTTCGCTATTTATGTAGTTTTAAATTATGTCTGCGCGATCAGGTAACATCTTTTTATTCGGGGAGGGTTTATTAATGAGAGTTTTGGAAGATTTACTGTCTTAAAACGATAGATCTCAGACGCGACCGGTATTTTTAGCCGAGATAGCTGCTAACAAACCTTAGCCGAGAGGCCGGAGCAAACGCGTTCGCTATTTATGTAGTTTTAAATTATGTCTGCGCGATCAGGTAACATCTGTAATTTCTTTTTATTTGTCCCTCCTCTTTTAACAAAACGAGTGGTGTTCCCACATTTTTAATGAACTAAAACAACAAAGTTTGGACTGTCTTCAACTGTATTACTCGCATGTAAACAAACGGTGTTTCCGGTCAACCGGAAGTCGTGTGCACATTTCGCGCAAAGCGTCATGGGGCGTAGGAATACTGTGGATAAACACAGAACAAAGCTGCGCAGCCCTCTGCCTTTTCCGACCTGTCAATCAAACCAGTAGGCGTGTCAGCAAATGACCAATCAGCGACCTCAATTTGTCCCGTAGCTAAACGCTCCGCCCTGCTTCTGCTCAAATGACATCAAGTATTTGGAGCGAAAACGTTGCTGCTTCACGCTGAGCTCTGCTGTGAATTGCACACGCGCGTGGCGCGGCGCTCGTACAAACGCACAGCTCTGCAAGAGCCTTAACATAGCTGCATGTAACACTGATGCGCTAAAGATGCTACAGACGTATCGCTCCGCTTCTCTCACACATCATAAACCCACCCACCCCAGTCAACAACTAATGTAGTGCTAAGCTAGCGTGCAAGGCAAAGGTGTCTCCCCTCCATCAACAAAAAATCCAGAAGAGATGAGCATGCTAACAAGACACGTGACAGTGTGGTGGTGAGTTGTTGTAGGTAACCAGGAAAACCCGGAGTGGACTTTTAGTGGTTTGAGTATTCTCTTATTAGTCAAGTGGAATGGATTTGTTCACAAAGAAATGGAAACAGAGCTGAGTGAACTAATATTTCATGGTAAATGTGGGGGAGTCCAAATTATTATATATATTTTTTTATGTGAGTGGGACACGTCTCTTTCACATATATTGTAATTGTTGTGACGTCTATGGTACCAGTCTGCCCGTTATATTGGTGTTTGTCCCAGTGTGGTCAGATGGAATTGAATTGCACTCATCTTAAAGGAGACCAAATATTGGTTTTATAAATTTTTATGGTATGTCTGTGGGCTATCCAGACCATGTTCATTCAATTTAATGCACAAAATAATTCTTAGATAATAAAATATCCCCTTTCTAGTTGTGCCTTTTCTCACTTCCGTTCTGAACAAGCTGTTTATGATAAGGCCACGCCCTTCAAAAATCTGTTTACATTAACTCCGCCCTCCAAAGGGGACCCTGAGTCAGACCCAGAGGCAGACGCCATTTTGGGCAGGGCAAATGAGGCGCTGACGCGTCGCGTAGGCCGCTGAGAAACATCCATAAGTTCACCCTCCATGTTAAAAACTCTTCGTTTGACTCTTCGAAAACAAGCAATAAGGCTGCAGAGTAACACACTGGCTGCTAACTGCTATACATGCTCTCTCTAGCGGGGACCGCTTTTTTCACGGACCACATCCGGCGCGGACCGGATATGGTCCGCGAGCAGTCGTCCGGTTGATTTAAGAGCCCGTAAATAAGTTTTTTCGTTGATAGATAATTAGTTATTAGCGGTACTGCATTTTAACAACAACGAAACATCGAACTCTAGTAGCCATTGTGCTGACATGAACTCAGGAAAAAAAAACGTGACGTCTTTTATACTGAAGTGGGTGGAGCATCACCAGGGGTTGCTAGGTGAGGGGCTGGACTCAGGTTGGGGTGGGTTGTCCTGCGGCTTGTGACGTCACAAGCCGCAGGATTTGAAAACGAGACATTTATATCACTGAAAAATAAATATACTTAGAGTAAATATACCACTGGGTGCATTTTTTTTGGTCCTAGGACTGTTTTTTAAAGAAGTACATAACCAAAGTTGAGTAAAAAAAACATTAAAAAGTGAATTTTGCATCTGTGGTCCCCTTTAAAACAATTCACAACTTTAACGTGTTAGTTTCATGTGAAGCAGGACTATCACAATAGTTCAGCCAATGCTGCGTGACATCGCCACATTGACTCCAAAAGTTAATTTATAAAATAATTTGAGAATTGCCTTTAAAAAATGTGTAGATTAAAGTTGTCTTAAGAGGGCAACAAAGTTCAAAGAGCTACCTGCAACAAGTAAGACCTCTACTGTTCATGCCCTTTCCTCAGACCCCCACTTTAAAACTGAATTGTTGCTTTAATGTATAGTTTTTTTTCTGCACCAACCTCAAACATGAAGGTGTCCACCTCCTCCTGAATGTCCTGATGGCTCAAGCTGTTGCCGTCTTCATCGGTGGTCTTTAGGAGCATGTCCAGAAAGGCCTGTCTTTTCTTCTGGCCCTGGTCAGAGACACTGTCTGCTTCACTGTTCGACATGTTCTCTGACCTTTCATGTATCACCTGAACACAAATGATTTCAGCCGGGCTGACGTTTAATTTGCCCGACTTTAGTAACTGGACTGTTAATGAATCAGTGGCTCCATAACTCACTTTCTGTGTGAAGGAATGGAGGACCTTGAGCGTCCTGTCGTGCTCTTTACCCTGACCGAAACAGTAGTACATGAAGTCAGGCCAGAACCACGGTGTCCTCTGCCTGTGGCTGACGATGTCACTCATTCTGTTGGTTTCAAAAGATGAAGAGAACAGTTTAACACCACACATCCTCCTTACCATGCGCTCTGGCCTGATTTGTTGTTTTGTTTACTTGCTGGAATGTACATGAGAATGTGCAATATGTGTTTTTATTTATTATGGTGTTCACATGATTTTTTTTTGTTTGTAATGTATTTAGTTGTGGAAGAAACTTTGTTTTCAGCGCACGTTGTCCAAGACAAATTTCTCCTTGGGGACAATAAAGTCAATCCATTCCATTTTTTACTAAGGAGTTGCGGAGGTTAGAGAAGGTGAGTCGGTTCATCTCCCCGGACCAACAGGAAAAAGGTGGGTGGGAAAAGGTGAAGCACCTTGCCTCCACCATCATTTACCCCACTCTGGGCCTCTGAGTAAGGCCCTTAATCCCACAGCTGCCTTTAATGGCAGCCCTCTGCTCCATATGTGTGCTCACATGTGCGATGGGAAAAATGCAGATGATTAATTTCCCCATTGGAGATTAATAGAGCACAATCATAATAATCCAGGTACAAAAATCCAACAAAGCTCAGTCAGATCATCTGGATGGTTTCTATTTTTTATTTATTTATTTATTTTTGTTGAGACATTTCATCCTTCATCCAAAGGACTTCATCAGTCCGAGGAGCCACAAACAAACTCAGTCCCACAAGTAGCACACTCCCATAGTGGACCAACCAGTTTGCTGGTGCTGGATTATTGAACATGAACTTTGATGTTTTAAATCACTTTGGCCATGGCTGCTTCAAAGGAGATGATGGGGGAGAGGGCGGGCCCCAGAAACCATATAATCACCATCAAACTGGTTGGTCCACTGTGCAAGTGTCCTGCTTGTAGGACTGAGTTTGTGGGTCCTCGGATTGATGAAGTCCTTTGGATGAAGGACAAAACATCTCAACAATAAAATAAATCGTCCAGATGACCTGCCTGAACTTTGTTGACTAGAGTCCAATATTTATTTATTTATTTATTTATTTATTTATTTATTTATTATGTGGATGATGGGAAAATAAGATAACCTACCTGTACACACACTTCACATACTCGGATTCAGAATCACTCTGTGCATATATTTTTTTCCCCATAGCAGTTTCTAAAAAAAAAAAAAGAAGAAGAAGAAGAAAAATAAAAGAATATCAAGATATGTGTTTCTAATGTAAGAAGTACTGCAGATTTTTTTGGGTGATGACTAGAACAAGTACCGAGTTTTGCTGACATCTTCCCAATTAGCCTGGCCAACTTGACAACAATTTATTTATTTATCATTTATTTGACTTTTTTTTTTAGATGGGGGGAATTGTTTTGTCTGCCTACCACAGATGATGTCCAGTGCACAGAGGGTGATGTCACTGAAGCAGTTGAATGGACCTGTCCCAGTCTTCTTCTCCAGCTTTTCCACCAGAATCTCTGCCTGCTCATTCATCACTTGCAGGAAGTCCGTCAGGATGGAGAAATGGAAGGTCGGCGTCAATATTTTCCTTCTCTGCCGCCACTTCTGGCCAGTGCTGATCAAAAACATGCAGAACTTTTACACTTATTGCTATCATATAGCTATAGACATTTTGTTTTCTTTCCTATAACTCTATAGGGACTCATATGTTGAAGTTATAATTAAAGGAATTCCTGGAATTAAATTATATTGCATGCCTCTTTTATTGCCAGAGTTTTAAACCAAGATATTTTTGCTGATAAATGACAGAATCACATCCAGTTTGGTCAAATTTTGAAAGTAACGTTTGAGCTCAATCTGTGTGTTGGAGATGATTCTCAGCTACTAAATTAACTTACATTTAAATATTATAGCTGTAAAACTGACTCACTTACAGCCATTTACATGTTGGCTAATTTCATTTACCTGTGACAGCCATATTGAATTTAATCGACTCCAAAAGTTAATCAGATAGATGAATATTTAATGGTGATTTTGTGAAAGTTCAAGTAAAATTTGTGCAGTGGTTCATGAAAAAGTTTGCTAACAGACAGATAGAATAGACTACAAACAGTTACATTTCAAAACATAGATCTTGCACAATCTGTTAGGGTTCAAATTGGGTTTGCTCCTGATTTCTCCTGATGCAATCTCAATAATCCAGGAAGCTAAATCTAACTAGAGAAATTGCATTTCCTGCTTATTGCAGAAGAACTTGCTGGGAAACAGCTGAAATTAGCAACAACAAAAATCTAAATTTAGCTGACGTGGAAGAACAAGCCTAAATTAGCAGAAGAAGAAAGAACACATATTTGCTGCAATAGGTTTAAATAAGCAAAAATTAGCATAAAAATTAGGAAACTGGCTATAAAAAGGCTGAAATTAGCAAAATATGGCTGAAAAGTACCAGTTGCTGAAAGGCAGAGAGAAGCTTAAACTACCAGAAGAAAGCAGAAAGAGCTGAAATGAGCTATAAAAAAGTGGAATTAGCTGAAAAAGCTAAAATTAGCATAAACAGCTAAATAGTAGCTGAAATAGCTGAAAAAGCTTAAACTAGCATAACTAAGCTGAAAGGAGCCTAACAATCTGAAATTAGTAGAAAGAAGTTAATTTTCATTCAACCTTTATTTAGTCAGGTAAATCTCATTGAGCCTCGTGGACTCATTTACAAGAGCGACCTGCTACAAACTAAAGAATGATGAACAGCAATGGTAGAATTTCCAATAAACAATAGAAAAACATAAGAGAGAAATACAGATTTTTTTTAAAAACAAAGTATAAAAAACTAGCAAAATATTATAAGATAGATGTATAAAATCAAAAACAAGAACAATTAGGCTGAAAGTATCAGAAATTACCACGATGGGCCACCTGCATCATGAAAGACCTCACTCACCCAGCACACACACACTTTTTGCCCCACTCCCCTCAGGAAAGAGGCTGAGGAGCATTAAGTATAGAACCACTAGACTGAGGAACAGCTTCTACCCTGAGGCTGTTAGACTCATGAATAAATAACCAGAATAATCACTGTCAAATATCACATCATGTTGCTGCTGATCTGTTTCATCATGTTGCTGCTGATTGTTTCATCATGTTGCTGCTGATCTGTTTCATCATGTTGCTGCTGATTTGTTTCCTGTTGCTGTGTTCATTCGTGCTCATCTGCTCATACAGACTCATGTTCGTGCTGTTTGGAGTCAGGTTTTCTATGATATTAGTGCTTAGTGTATTTTTAGTTGATGTTTTTCTTAGTTCATATCTTAGAAGTTATTACTGTTCTTCTTTTACATTTTATTGTTGGATGTAACTGGGACCCTGTGTACATAATCTCGTTTCATCACATGTACCACATGTAGTGCGAATGACAATAAAGATTCTCTGACTCTGACTCTGAAATATTAAATTTACCTGAAAACAGATGAAAGTAGCTTAAAAAAAATCTAACAAGCTGAAAAGATAGACCAAGCTTAAATTAGTATAAGAAAGGAGAATGAACACATGTTTGCCCAGTTAGGGTAAAAGAAATGAGCACAAACAAAAGTAGAAATTATCTGAAAAAAGCTGGAATTGGTTTAAAAAAAGGCTGAAAAGTAGCTAAGAAGCAGAAAGATGCTTGAATTACCAGAAGGAAGTGGAGAGAGCACGTTTTACCTGAATTAGGCTGAAACAAGTTTAAATGAATGCAAAAAATGTGGAATTAGCTGGAAAAGCAAAAATTACCATAAAACAGCTAAATAGCTGAAATAACTTAAACTAGCAGAAATAAGCTGAAAGGAGCACAACAAGCTGAAATTAACAGAAACAAGTTAGAAGAAGCACACAAATGTTGCATTAAGCAGAAAGAATCTGAAAGGAGCACAAAACAGCTGGAAAAAACCTCCAGCTGAAATTAGCTGAAAGTAGCTGATATTTTTTTTAATTTGTGCAAGAAAGCTGAGCTGAACTAGAACAAACTGGGAAAGTAGCAGTAAAAGCAGATCTAACGATTTAAAGGATGTAAAATGAGCTCAATTCATTTCCTATAAGAACAAAATGGAAGAAAAGGCAAAATATTTCAAAAAGCTATTGCACCAATACCAAAAGATACAGCAGGATTATCCTGAAAGAGCTAAACGTTGTGCTCTATGATTTGTCGAATTAGCACAAGAACTGTGGGATGAGAAAGACGCAAAAAATTGTACCGAAGAAAAATGGATCACAATAGTGTGTGAATGCTCCATAAACATTCACAGGTTGAGTCAGGTCCTCTGGACAGATTCTTCTTTGTCTTTCAACTGAAGAAGTCTTCGATAAAAGACAAAACGTTTCAACAAAGAAGAATCCATCCAGAGGACCCGACTCTGTTGAACTTGTGATTTATTTTTTATCAATATCATTTTCTATTGGTGCAATGTTGTTGTTTTCTTGTTAAGGACATTAATTTGGATTACCGTAATTCATAGAAGAGCCATGCTTACTTGTTTTATTTTATGTGCTAAAAAAAGTGCTACATAAATAAAGTTTACTTACCTGGTGAGAAGACCAGTCCCAAGCCACGGATGGAGAAATGTATATGCAAAGGACTTGTCCAAGTGAATGGGGTTACTCAGAACTTTCTGCAACAGAAAGTTATGAATTAAACTGAGAAAGTAAA
>JBBPBX010020646.1:0-16359 GCA_038048925.1 Garcialebias charrua | reverse complement strand
TAAACCAAAATAGAACTTTTTGGTAAATACTCAACTCGTCGTGTTTGGAAGAAGAAAAATGCTGAGTTGCATCCCAAGAACACCATACCTACTGTGAAGCATGTGGATAGAAACATCATGCTGTGGGGCTGTTTGTGCGCCAAGGGGATAGGACCATACCATACCATACCAGCTTTATTTATAGAGCACTTTAAACACCCACAGGACCAAAGTGCTGTACACACAACAAAACAATCATACAGTCAGGTAGGTCGTCCAGTCAGGACGTACGTCCAGTTAGGACGACTGATCTGTGTTAAGGGAAGAATGACCTGGGCCATGTATCATGAGATTTTAAGCCAAAACCTCTTTCCATCAGTGAGAGCATTGAAGATGGAACGTGGTTGGGTCTTCAAGCATGACAATAAGCTGTGTTTCCATCCATTTTCATTTCGATTTTTGAGCTAATTTTTGAAATCTCGCAAATATGTAAATACAAATTAATGCGAAGCAGAAGTGTTTCCATCTGCTGGCTTGAAGCGCATCTACCAAGCCACGCACAGCGTCATTACGTCAGACGTCAGCGTCATTACGTCAGACGTCAGCACTGCGCATGTCTACAGTAAACAGGAAGTAGCGGTTGAAAACAGAACCCGGCCACACATCTCGTCAAAATGGAGAGAATATTTCAGGTACGTGTTGCTATCGGGCAAGTTGTATTTATTCTGTCATGCAAACTAGTTTTAGCGATGTTACATGTTGTCCGGAGCGGAAACAGCTGATCAGTCACGTGACGTGAATGTTCGCTTCGGCAGCACGAGTCGGAAAATCTGTTTCCATCTGTCGCTGTGCGCATCTGCTCATTTCCGAACATCCCAAAAACCACCTCAAGCGAGCGTATAAACTTTTTGGCGAACTTGAGAAAGTAAATACGGATTTTGCCGTTTCCATTAAGCTTTTCTGCTGCGATACTTCAAAATGCGCACCTAGAAACCTTGATGGAAACATTCCAAACACACCACTCTGGCAACGCTCCATAAAAAGCATTTGAAGAGCCTGGAGTGGCCTGGCCAGTCTCCAGACCTCAACCCCATAGAAAATTTGTGGAAGGAGTTGAAAGTCCATGTTGTCCAGCGACAGCCCCAAAACATCATTGCTTTAATGAGATCTGCATGGAAGAATGGGCCAAAATACCAGCTACAGCGGTGAAGACCTGGTGAAGACTTACAGGAAACGTTTGACCTCTGTCATTGCCAACAAAGGTTACGTTACAAGTATTGAGTTGAACTGTTGTTAGTGACCAAATACAGTACTATTTTCTACCATAATTTACAAACTAATAGTCCTCGACTTACGACGGCCTCGAGTTACGATGTTTCGCGGTTACGTCACGCATCTCCCATTAAAATTTTTTTTTTTTGGGGGGGGGGGTTATTTTGAAAGCCGAGTTCTGAGCTCTTTCCTGTTTTGGCGGTAGAAGCAGTACCTTGACAGGCAGAAGCAGCGGCACTCAGTGGAAAATTACAGGAGACCTTATTGTTGGACCGGAGGTTTACGAGGCAGACCAGAGGCAGAGGAGGTTAGGAGCAACGAGCTAACATGCTAACAGACCTTACTGTAAACGCCCTGGACCGCGCGAAGCACAGGCAGCTGCAGATGTTGGTGGAGCAATGAGCTAACATGCTAACACATGGAGGAAGGCTTCACCAGCTCCCAGTAAGAAATTACTGTAACACTTTTTTTTCCTTCATTATGGCTCCAAATGTATGTTTTTTTATAATTATGTAGAATACGCTAAGTGCTTGGTAAAATACAGTATATTGTACGTATAAGGGGCAGTTTGGACGTTTGTTCTGAGTTACGTCGAAATTCAACATACGACGGCGCGTAGGAATGGAACTCTGTCGTAAGTTGGGGACTACCTGTATTTAAAAATCAAATGTAATTTCCTGGATTTTTTTTTCCTTCTCATTTTGTCTCTCATAGTTGAAGAGTACCGATGAGGAAAATGGCAGACCTCTCTCATCTTTCTAGGTAGGAGAACTTGCACAATGGCTGACTAAATACTTTTTTGCCCCACTGTACCCCCAATGATTCTGAAAGTTTCATTAGAACCTGTGCATTGACGGGCAAAAACAGGACTTTATTTGGGTGATTTAAGAAAACAACATAATTCTTTAATGAGATGATGACGTGCCACTTTAATTGGTGATATGTGACATCAGTGCAGCTGATCCATGCTGCTGATCTCATGCTGCTGTATTCATTCATACCCATCTACTCAATACAGACTCATGTTCAGGCTGCTGTTTATGGCATATTATTTTACATTATTAGGGTTTAGCTTATATCTTAGAACTTTTAGCATATCATTTAATGTTCGTTTTGCGCAGATATCCGCAATCTTTTAAATCAACAGCCATTTCTACCCTTCACTTACAAAACAAAATGTGTCTAAAGCCACAAAACCTATTACAACAGTCATTATCAACTGGTGGCTTATGGGCCACTTCAAATTTGTGTGTTGTTTTTCAGCCAGTGGGGATGACTTGATAAAACAAAAATTATATAATTAATTTCAATATTTATTAATATTTTGACATTTTAGGGGCTAAAGACAAGACCCCATTCATGTAATATAGTTTTAGTTCAGTTCTCCAATTTTACAGAAAAATTAAAATTAACACTGAATTTTGCAGATTTATGTGAGTAATCCTTAAAATTTTAGAAAAATAAAAATAATTACCGTAAGTATACTACTTTAAAGTAATAAAGTATAAATTTAAAGTATGTCTAAATATTAGGTCATTTTGTTGGATATGTAAATGTGACTTATTATTTTTTTTATTTAAAAACAAAGTTTGTATTTACTTTTACTTTAATTAGGTCTGTCTGTCTATTAGTTCTTCATATTTCTTCTAGGCAATCGTCCTAAAGTTATTCCAAGGACTTTGTGGTGGACTTCAGAGAAAGATAGGCCAGAAGTTGGATAAATGAAGCTGCTAAAACTTGTTTTAGTAATTTACTTTAAACATTTGCAGAAAAGCTGCTAAAACTTATTTTTCCTTACTGTGGGTATAAAAACCAATGACTTTGCATTTTGCATCATGTATGGTCAAAGCTTGAAGGAGCCACAGACCAAGAACCAAATGGCTGCATGTGGCCCCAGAGCCGCAAGTTGCAGATCCCTGGTTTAGCCTATATCTTATGTCCTTGTAGACTGTTTCTTTTTGTACTTTATATTTTTGTTATTTTTGGGTGTAACTGGGATATTGAGTACACAATTTCATTCCACCTCATGTACCATATGTGATGTGAATGATAAAGAACTCTGAACTTTAATAAAACCCAGTAAAAGGCAATTGGGGGTTGCTTTAGTTTAAACGGTCTACGTTGGTTATTCATTCACACAGAGATCACTGTCTAACTTTTACAACTACCTGTGTTTGCACAAAAAAGTTTGCAAAGGACTGAGCTTGCCACTAAGGATTAAAAACCTAACGTTTTTCCATCTTATACTGTATATAATTTTTCAAATCTTAGTCTTGACACTTGTTGATACTGATTTTATCCCCTACTTTTCCTGATGCGGTCCGCAGAAGTCGACATACCTCAACTGTTTCAGCATGAAAGAGAAGAACAAAAGGAACCGTTCCAACCCAGATTTTAAACAGTGGCACATCTCTGAACTCTTGTGTGTAATCTATAATTTGACGGAAGAACTCTGAAACGAAAGTTATGAGGTGCTTTTCAAAAATGAGGGGAAATAAATAAATTACAAAGTTGTCCCCTGCTTGTGATTCTATTGCAGTTTAGATGCCGTCTTACCTCCTGCATTGGGTTTGAACATCAGTGCATCTCCCAGGAAGAGGTAAGAGGTTTGTGTCCCTGGAATAGGCTTCATCAGAAACCATTTGTGCAGATAACCGCTCAGCATCTTGTACGTGATGTAGGTAAAAACAGCAATGAAGACGCTAACTCCAAGAAAAAGGAAACTGTAATTGCCCATTATAACGGCCATGTCTTCTCTTCACGAGTCCTCTGATGAACAGCAGGCACCTGCCCTTCGTAAATTCCTAATATTACCAGGACAGGACAAACGCTGCTGCTGCTCCTCCCCTCAGCTGGAAAAGCACCAACAGCTCATGGACTTCAGCAGCTAAGTTACATTTCTTTGCTATGAGATAAACTGGACTATCTTGTTGAATGCAGAAGTAGGTCAGACACATTTCTGAATTCAGGACACTAACGTGAATAAACAGTGATGGTTTAGTTTGCACAATTACTGCAATAATTAAGTTAATCATTCATGATCTGAAATGTAGCTGACTGATCTTGAACTTTGTCCGATACATTATCTCATATAAAAAGATATCAAGACTTTTGTGCCATGGCAAACATTAATGGTTAATAAATAACAGCCTTATCTTAGTGATTTTTATCTTCTTTAACTGAAGCAGTTTATAATGTATATGTTATACAACTATGAAACCTGGGTGCGTATAAAAGGTTATTAATTATTTTGGCCTTTTAAGAGTGGATTTGAAATTGATCTTTTTTTTTTAATGGAATAAGAGAAGAATATATTTGCATTTTAAAACTGACGTGCTTGAATTCGTTTGTTTACTTTACCCACTTTTTTTCTTTCTGGGTCAGAGGGCCGGCGCCAGCGGTCAACGTGCGAGAGGCCAGGTGCACCTTGGACAGGTCAATCACAGGGACACACAGAGAATACAAATACATTCACCCACACCTTTTTGTTGCTGGGCAACAGCTCTCACTGCACCACCGTGTCACCTACAAACATAAATACATTATAAATACATGCATTGTCTTTGTACTTTTTATCCTCCATAACTGAAACAATATACATTTTTTACATTTATACATACTATAAAACCGTATGTAAACAAAAAATTGTATTTTTAATATAGCACAAGGAAAATTTGATGGGTGGGGGATTTTAGATTTATTTGAACTTGATGTACTGATGTATGCTCGATAATCCGAGTAGCTAAAACTAAGTCAAATCAGGTCCTCTGGACAGATTCTTCTTTGTTAAAAAAGTTTATTTAATCCAAAAGACTTCTTCCAGATGGCCGCTTGCTATTCACAACTTGAAATTTTCTTTTTCTTTTTTAAATATGGTAGCAATATGATTGCATTGTAATGCTTAAACATTTAGTTTTGTATTACTTGTTTGTGTTGTGGGTATTTCTTTCACAGTGTTTAGTGGGTGGATAATGTGTGTGTTTGAAAATCTATGGAGAAAGTACAGCAAATTTCAGTCATTATTATTTCCATCCATCCATCCATCCATCATCTACCCGTTTCTTCTTTTTCGGGTCACGGGGGTCACTGGTGTCCATGTCCAGCAGTCACTGTGTGAGAGGTGGGGAAAACCTTGAACAGGTCTCCAGTCCATCACAGGGACACACGAGACAACAACCATTCACTCTCTCACTCACACATAGGGACAATTTAGAGTTACCTGTCAGTCTAACATGCATGTTTTTGGTCTGTGGGAGGAAACCGGAGTACCCGGAGAAAACCCACGCAGCAGGGAGAGAACAAGCAAACTCCGCCCAGAATGGCCCCCAGCTAGGATTTGAATCTGTGACCTTCTCTCTGAAGCGGAACTCTACCAACTGCGACACCGTGTTGCCTATAATTATTTCCTGTTGTTAATAATAATAAAAAGTTCCCTATCGGTCAGTCCACTGCAGTGCAACATATGATATGGAATTGCGCCCCCGTGTGGTTCACCTGAAGCATTACAATCACGCCTTTTAAGGCAAGTGAGCGTCAGCGTCACCAGGGGGCCCACCCCCCCTGGTATAAAAGACGGTGACGCCTCACGTTCGGTCTCTTATTGCACTTCACCTCGCTTCACATCTGAACTTCGCAGAACACCGTCTCGAGTGACTGAACCGCCCGACCGGAGGTGAGCACGCTTCCAGCCAAGGACGTCACTGAGGACTTCCCTGCGAGCACTTTGTTTAACAACCGCTAACTAAGTGTCGTCAACGTTTTTTAGCATCGGCTAAACGTCCAATTTTTGCTGTTTCGTCGCCCAGTTTAGCAGGACGCTAACTGCGCCACGCGCCTGCCTGTTAGCTAACAGAGCTAACGGGTTAGCCCACACGAACAGCACAGCGAGAAGAATTATTCGATCCTGTTTAGCTTTCACTAACTGGCTTCCACTCTATGCCTTTTCTCGACCATGGCTCCTGAGAAAGGCAAAAGGAAATTGAAGAACTCTAACAAGGCCAGCAGACCAGCGAGCCCTGGATCTCGGCCTTGCCCCAGCGCATGTGGCTACTTCATTTTATCGTCGGACACGCAAGAAACCTACCCGATATGCCTGGGAACCTCACTCACCCAGCACACTCACTCTTTGCACCACTCCCCTCGGGACGGAGGTTGAGGAGCATCAAATGTAGAACCACTAGACTGAGAAACAGCTTCTACCCTGAGGCTGTCAGACTCATGAATAAATAAATAATAAGAATAAACACTGCAAAATGTCACATCATACTGATACTGTACTGATCTGTTTCTTGTTGCTGCGTTCATCTGTGACCATCTGCTCATGTTCGTGCTGCTGTTTATAATGATGTTTTTCTACTACATTAGGGCTTAGTGTATTACTAGCTGATGTGATGTCTCTCTTAGTTAATCCTAGATGTTATTATTGTATTTCTCTTGCATTTGTTGTTGGATGTAACTGGGACCCTGTGTACATAATCTCGTTTTCAACACATGTACTACATGCGGTGCAAATGACAATAAATTCTCTCTGACTCTGACTCTGACTCTGACTCTGAATGGTCCACGCCAAGACAGCTCTGGATTCCCCTGAGTCGTATTCTCACTGCAGCCAGCTGCGCAAGACAGTGCGACGGAGACGCGCTGACTTCGTGGCCAAGGCCATGGGTAGCTCCACTGCGGCAAGGGACCCACTCATCTCAGAGACCCTCACGCCTACAGCGGAACTGGAGGCGGACGAGATGGAGGACAGCGGGGCGTTAAGCTGAGGCGAGAGAATGGACTTCCACAACCCGATGGGGGCACGAGGACCAACTTCGACACAAAAGACATGCTGCAAGCAGACGAGCTGTTGCTTACAGCCTCTGGCGAACTGTCGGACGACGAGGCAGATAACCAGGAGGAAGGAGAGGTCGAGGACTTCTCCCAGGGAACCTCAGCAGTACAATCGGAGTTGGCTGGGTCCACTCCCGCTTTGTTCAAGCTGTGCCGCAGAGCCGCTGAAGATGACTTGGCCAGAACCCCCACCTCGACAACAGTTAATGAGGTTGGCGGGGAACTACTTCTTTGCCAAACAACAGGCCATTGTGAGACATAGGATGCCTATCATTCCTGACTTTTTGACTGAGCTAACATGCTCGTGGACAGAACCGAGAGCACCCTTAACACTGTCACTTGCCTAGTTCCTGGACATTGAGGGCATGGAGTCAACGGGCCTGGCCCACATCCCACAGATGGACGAGACTTTGGCGGCACACTTGGCCCCCAAGACGTCGGGCTCGAAGCCCACACTGGCCAGCAAGCCATGCCGTGTTTCAGATCTTCAACTTGAAAAGAGCTAACATGTTCAAGGCCTTGCGACTCGCGCCCTCAACATTGCTTCCATGCTACAGGCTTATCAAGCGGAGAAGTTGCAGGAACTGCAGCAGACCACTTCAAAGAAAAAGGTAGCTGAGATCTTGGACGAAGCACGCAGAGCAGCAGACTTCATCCTCCGCCTCACCGGCACAGCAGCCATCGCCCAAGGGAAGTGTATAGCTGAAACGGTGATTGTACAACGCCATTTATGGCTCATGTTAACTGACCTCCCTGAGAGCCAGCGTTCCTCGTTCCTCCACCACGCCATTGAGCCATCAGACCTGTTTGTCGGTGCCCTGGAGAGGATCTAGAGCAGATGTGATCAGGGGAGAAAACAGGAGGAGGCCCTGCATGAAGGCATGCCCAGAAAACAGTTCTCGCAAGCCAGAGACTCGAGTAGCCAAAGAGGCTCTCAGCAGCAGCGCCACCACTCTCTCACCAGACGCCCAGCTCAAAGAGGCCAATGCTCAAGGTTGAGCAACAGCCAAAACCCACCTCAGAGCAACATGGACGCACTCTTCAGGCAGGCCAGGCTTGGTCAAAGCACAGGTTCGTCCCACGCCAGACGGGTCAACCAAGAACTTCCTTCGCGGTGCGAGAGAGAAAGCAGAAGTCAGCCTGATCCAGAGCTGTTCCTGCACCATTACAGGCATTTTCACCCATCGGGAAAAGGAAAAGCCAAACTTTTACCACTAGTATCTGTGTTAAAGAAACCCCAATTAACTGGTCCAGAACATTTTGAACACACAAAAACACTCAAATGTTTGTGTAATAAAGAGAAATTGTTGTTTGCACACGACAATAAAGTCTCAAAATGCCCAAAATGTTATGTGTCATGACTCAGCATTAAAGGGAAAACCCCACCATTTTTAATGGAAACAGAGTCAATAAAGAGCTCTGGGAGCCGTTTCACATAGTCAGCCGACCCCCCTCTAATAAGACTCTGTCCACCAAAGGGCTCAATGAGCCCACACAGGGGAGCAGAGGGCAATCTGTCACAGACAGACCCCTCGTCCCCATCAGTGGGCCAAACAAGCCCTCAGCTGAACAGGGAGGAAGGGGCCACTCACACACCCCTACCTCACCTGAAACAAACAAACTCTCAAGTGAACATGCCTTCCAGGCTCGTTGCTCATGCGAGAGCCTGGGCAGCGTGCAGCCCATCGCAATGGATCATGGGAACTGTAGTTTACGGGTACAGGCTGCAATTTTTCAGACGTCCACCACCCTTCTCTGAGATGATAATGTCAACAATGAGCTCAACTCGCGCCCCCATTCTAAGAGAGGAAATATGCTCGTTGCTGTAGAAAGGAGCAGTCAGAACTGTTCCTCTTCAGGAAGAAAACAAAGGCTATTACAGCAAATACTTTGTGATCCCAAAAAAAGGGGGTGGCCTGTGACCGATCCTGGATTTAAGACTTTTGAACAAACGACTGAGATCGTTCAAATTCAAAATGTTGACACTGAATCAGGTGATTCACTCTGTATGCCCAGGGGACTACTTTTGCAGTGTGGACCTACGGGACGCATATTTCCATATCAGCATCCTGCCAAACCACAGAAAATTCCTACGTTTTGTGTTAGAGAACGCCACGTACGAATATCAAGTCCTACCTTTCTGCCTCTCAATTGCCCCGAGGATGTTTACAAAATGTCTCGAAGCTAGCTCCCATGAGGAGCCAGGGCATGAGTTCTGGATTATTTAGACGATCTCTTAATCTTAGCAAGCTCCCAGGAACAGGCAAGATTACACACAGATCGATTGAGGTCACACCTACAATCCATAGGTTTTGTGATAAACTCTGAGAAAAGTCAGTTGTCCCCATCCCAGGACATTGTTTTCCTAGGATTGAAGCTGAACTCTGTTCTGTACAGAGCGAGACTGTCGGAAAAGCGAATATCAGACCTCTAGCTCTGCTTGGCCAGTTTTCAACTAGACAAAACTGTGACACTCAGGCTTTGTCAACGTCTTTTGAGTCTCATGGCAGCAGGAATTGCATCAATTCATCAGGGCTTATTGAAAATGCGCCCTTTTCAGATTTCGGTGCACAGACAACAGCTCGCCCCCCCTCCCACCCACAACAAATGGGGGGGGGATCAGAGTCAACTCAGACTGTCTGAAAGCCTTGCAGCCATGGAGAAATGCTACTGCACTCAGCAGGGGTGTTCCATTAGGCAGAGTGTTATCTCAGACTCTAGTGACGACAGATGCCTCAAAGTCTGGGTAGGGGAGGGGGGGGGTCTTTGCCAAAACCAACACGCAAGACGTGTGTGGTCCTAGCAGGAGGCTCAGCTCCACATCAATCAGCTGGAACTGATGGCTATATTCCTGTCACTGAAACACTTCTACAGGAAGGGTCTGATCACATATCAACATGTTTTGATAAGATCAGACAAGTGCGTGATCGCGCACGTCAACAGAGAAGTAGGGACTTGATCCCCACCCCTCCTGTTGTTGACCCAGAAACTTTTGAAATGGTGTGGCTCACGGGTGCTGTCACTCAGAGCGACACACCTGCCGGGGAAGCTGAACTATGGGGTAGATGCTCTCTCAAGAGGCACGCCGCCCCTCTTGGAGTGGCGTCTCCACCCACGTATCGTGGACCAAATATGGACACGATACGGGAAAGCAGACGTCGATCTCTTCGCGTCCAAGGACAACGCCCACCTTGTTATATTTCACTTGTGAACGCACCACTGGGGCTCGATGCATTTGTGCACGATTGGCTAGCAACAAGGCTTTATTACGTGTTCCCACCTGTCGTTTTGATCCAGGCGACACTGGAACGTGTGCACAGGGGGGCCCTCTCATTGATTCTGGTGGCCGCAATGCGGCCAAAGAAGGCCTGGTTTGCAGAAGTGATTTCACTACTAGCAGGAACACCATGGCAGCTGCCTGTACACAGAGATCTCCTGACACAGGCCCACGGGGCAGGTATGGCACCCTCGCCCAGGCCTCTGGGAATTATAGAATAGAATAAAATAGAATATATCTTTATTGACATTGACATTGCACCAGGGCACAATACAACGTGATTGAATTATGCACATCCGTCTTAACACTAGAAGTCCCAGGATTTTTGACCTCCCCCCAGAAGTCCTGAAAGAGGGTCAAAAGACCCTTAGTCCAAACCAACCATTAGTGGGTCCACATTAGTGGGCCATTAACTGCCTTTTGTTATAAATATGCGTGCACACAACTCAGACACCCCCACCACACCAGACTGCACAAACTGCATTCCAATGTTTCCACCAGGTAAGTAAGACTCTGCTTGCACTTCCCCCCTTAGTCAGAAGAGAGGCCCTGACCTGAATTCACACATAACAGACCCTGAAGTTATCTCACAGTTGAACATTTTGGGACATCCACTGAACGGAAAGCTTTGTCTGCTCCAGAACAATTTTATGCATAAAATTGTCTTATTCTGCTGTGCTGACTATCCTGTAACTTTGATGTTCTGTCAAATAAATTATTTTGCTTACAAGTACTGTCTCTCTCCTTGTCCTTGGCACATGTATATACGGTACGTGCCGGCACATGCAGGTGGCCCATTGCTGTGTTCTAAAACATGCTTGACCTATTGTTGTCCGTCGCCTGACGGACCGACACAGGTCACATGACATGAAGTCAACTGACGGACCGACATAGGTCACACAACATGAGGTCAACTGACGGACCGACATAGGTCACATGACATGAGGTCAACTGACGGACCGACAAAGGTCACATGACCTAAGGTCAAGTGACGGACCAACACAGGTCACATGACCTGAGGTCAAGTGACAGACCAACACAGGTCACACGACATGAAGTCAACTGACAGACCGACACAGGTCACATGACATGAGATCAAGTGACGGACCGACACAGGTCACATGACCTGAGGTCAAGTGACGGACCAACACAGGTCACATGACCTGAGGTCAACTGACAAAACGACACAAGTCACATGACATGAAGTCAACTGACGGACCGACACTGGTCACACGACATGAGGTCAACTGACGGACCAACACGGGTCACTTGACCTGAGGTCAACTGACGGACCGACATAGGTCACACAACATGAAGTCAACTGATGGAATGACACTGGTCACTCGACATGAGTTCAACTGACGGACCGACACAGGTCACACGGCATGAGGTCAACTGACGTACCGACACAGGTCACACGGCATGAGGTCAACTGACGTACCGACACAGGTCACATGACCTGAGGTCAACTGACGGACCGACACAGGTCACATGACCTGAGGTCAACTGACTGACCGACACAGGTCACATGACCTGAGGTCAACTGACGGACCGACATAGGTCACACGACATGAAGTCAACTGATGGACCGACACAGGTCACATGACATGAGGTCAACTGAGGGACCGACACAGGTCACATGACCTGAGGTCAAGTGACGGACCAACACAGGTCACATGACCTGAGGTCAACTGACAAAACGACACAGGTCACACGACATGAAGTCAACTGACGGACCGACACAGGTCACATGACCTGAGGTCAACTGATGGACTGACATAGGTCACATGACCTGAGGTCAACTGACGGACCGACACAGGTCACACGGCATGAGGTCAACTGACGTACCAACACAGGTCACATGACCTGAGGTCAACTGACACAACGACACAGGTCACATGACATGAAGTCAACTGATGGACCGACACAGGTCACACGGCATGAGGTCAACTGACGTACCAACATAGGTCACATGACCTGAGGTCAACTGACACAATGACACAGGTCACATGACATGAAGTCAACTGACGGACCGACACAGGTCACATGACCTGAGGTCAACTGACGGACCGACACAGGTCACACGACATGAGGTCAACTGACGGACCGACACAGGTCACATGACCTGAGGTCAACTGACGGACCGACACAGGTCACATGACCTGAGGTCAACTGACTGACCGACACAGGTCACATGACCTGAGGTCAACTGACGGACCGACATAGGTCACACGACATGAAGTCAACTGATGGACCGACACTGGTCACTCGACATGAGGTCAACTGACGGACCGACACAGGTCACACGGCATGAGGTCAACTGACGTACCGACACAGGTCACATGACCTGAGGTCAACTGACGGACCGACACAGGTCACATGACCTGAGGTCAACTGACTGACCGACACAGGTCACATGACCTGAGGTCAAGTGACGGACTGACACAGGTCACATGACCTGAGGTGAACTGACGGACCAACACAGGTCACATGACCTGAGGTCAAGTGACGGACCAACACAGGTCACATGACCTGAGGTCAAGTGACGGACCAGCACAGGTCACACAACATGAAGTCAACTGACGGACCAACACAGGTCACATGACATGAGGTCAACTGAGGGACCGACACAGGTCACATGACCTGAGGTCAAGTGACGGACCAACACAGGTCACATGACCTGAGGTCAACTGACAAAACGACACAGGTCACACGACATGAAGTCAACTGACGGACCGACACAGGTCACATGACCTGAGGTCAACTGATGGACCGACACAGGTCACACGGCATGAGGTCAACTGACGTACCAACACAGGTCACATGACCTGAGGTCAACTGACACAACGACACAGGTCACATGACATGAAGTCAACTGATGGACCGACACAGGTCACACGGCATGAGGTCAACTGACGTACCAACACAGGTCACATGACCTGAGGTCAACTGACACAACGACACAGGTCACATGACATGAAGTCAACTGACGGACCGACACAGGTCACATGACCTGAGGTCAACTGACGGACCGACACAGGTCACAGGACCTGAGGTCAAGTGACGGACCAACACAGGTCTTATGACCTGAGGTCAACTGACAAAACGACACAGGTCACACGACATGAAGTCAACTGACGGACCGACACAGGTCACATGACCTGAGGTAAACTGACGGACCGACACAGGTCACATGACATGAAGTCAACTGACGGACCGACACAGGTCACATGACCTGAGGTCAACTGACGGACCGACACAGGTCACAGGACCTGAGGTCAAGTGACGGACCAACACAGGTCTTATGACCTGAGGTCAACTGACAAAACGACACAGGTCACACGACATGAAGTCAACTGACGGACCGACACAGGTCACATGACCTGAGGTAAACTGACGGACCGACACAGGTCACATGACATGAAGTCAACTGACGGACCGACACAGGTCACATGACCTGAGGTAAACTGACGGACCGACATAGGTCACATGACCTGAGGTCAAGTGACGGACCAACATATGTAGCCCACTGAAAGGGACCGGGGGATTTAGAAGCCAAGTTCACTTGCGCAAAAAAGCGTAGCCTTAGTCAAATTAGTGTTAAGCGTGCCCCCTCCTGTGGTGCGCCAGTAATGGCCTTATTTACAAAACAAAAGCGCCTGTTAACAGCTCATTATAGGATGTTAGCTAAAATCCTTCGGGTCACTCGACCCGTCTCTGGGTTCCAACGGTAGAAATGTTGAATGACCCTTCTCTGGGCCTTCTAGTGTTAAGATGGGACAAGTGCACAAAGCTGCAGCAGTAAAACCACGCCGCCACAATCTTAGATATGAAAAAGGGAGATAACATGAGGATAAGTTGTGGTCAGGGCCGGATCTATATTACGGGCACACCGGGCGGGTGCCCAGGGGCCCGACAGCTCAATGGGGCCCTCTGCTGCCCAGGAGTGAGCAGTTCAGCCTGGCAGAAATTTTTTATTTTTTATTTTATTTTTTTATTGTCGCTAGACGTAGATAAAACAATGCTTTGTCCTCAATTTTCCTTATTATCCAACCCAAATAAAATAAAAAGTTGTTTTTCAAAAACAACTCATAAGTGTCTTTTAGTTTGTTGACATGACGTGTATGATTGGGAGCAGACGGCAATGCACACACTCAGTCCGGTTGGTGGCGGTAATGTGCTTAAAATAAGTTCGCCAACCGCCAATAAACAATAGAAGAAGAAGAAGCTCTGTGACCAATGAGCTGACAGCCCTTTTACACACGTGATTGAAACTACAGAATCCGGCTCATCTCATTGGTCCAGTCTTGGCAGTTCACGGAAGACACGGCAGCTACGAGGCCGCCAGACGAAGCATTGTTTCCGAGATAAATCCGTCCGAAGGTCCCCCGGCGCGCGCCGGAGCTCAACTGAGAACCAGGCCGGCCATGCTGCTTTGAAGCCCCACCAAGAGGCTCCCTGCCTGGGTACACGATCCAGAACGGCCCCCGGCGCGCGCCGGAGCTCAACTGAGAACCAGGCCGGCCATGCTGCTTTGAAGCCCCACCAAGAGGCTCCCTGCCTGGGTACACGATCCAGAACGGCCCCCGGCGCGCGCCGGAGCTCCGGCGCTCTGGACCACCATGCACCAGGGCAGAAACTTCGTGCTGGACATGGGCACAGGAGAAAGCAGGTAAAGATAATGGATGGACGGACGGATAATAAATGTAACAAAACCAGGAGAACCCTTGAAGAAGAAGTGGAGAAGATCACTGAAAGTCTTCACCTGGTTGGCAGGTAAAAATTCAATAATTTCCAGTGTAGTTGTGAACCATGTTTAATTATTGATAGTTATAAACAAAAGTGTACAACTGACACGTACAAATAAGTACATAATTGTGAATTTAAGAGATTGCTAAAAGTGATTTTTTTTTGAAGGAATATGAAAAATAACATAAGAATTTATTTGAGTTGTTTAAGATGATGTAATCTTACATTTGGTGATGCAATTAATTTTGTTCTTTGATAAATCATTGTTGTGAGTTTATTTGGGTAAAAAAGGGGCAGAGATTATAAGATTATTCTTCATCTGCTGCCTTTCATTTTATTTTGAATGTATGTTTTTTATTTTTTATTGAGTTGTTGACTTTGTTTTAGTGAAATGAATGAATTTTAATAAATAAAATAAAAATAAATACATTTACTTTACACTATGCAAACATACAACCTTGTCCATCTTTAAAAAAATCACAGTTCATATAGGTAATTAATAAATACATTTCAAAATGTAGTTTACATACTACAATGCTAAATTTATAAATATAAACAATACACGTTTTTCCATTTATTTATCACTACATAACCTAGGCTATGTGTCACTAATGAATTTTTTAACACCTTTTGGCAGGCTAAACATGTATGGATGAGCTGTATGAGGAATGTGTGACTGCAAACAGCCTGAGGTGAGGTGGTCTCACCTCAGGAGAAAGAAAGGTGGCAGTCCCAGGGAACAGCAGAGAAGTGGATGCAGCTGACCTCCCCAACAGAACACCTGAACTCACACCTGGCCTCAAATGCTCCCCATCATTCATGGTTGAGTTCCATGTGATCCAGGTTTGAACTTGAGAAAAACATCATACAGACTGTCTACCTACACTTCAATCAAAGTAAGGGAATTCTTTTTCTTTTTCTGCTGCTTCGAGCTTTCTTAGAGCTCATGGACTTGTTTTTCATGCACGTGGGCATGGACTGCACACCAAGGCACTGGTGTCACTATGGTTGCAACATGTTTCTGATGGATGTGATTTGCTACTGGTTTGCTGCTGATTGATGTCAATGCAGTAGCTGCTGCTCTTTCAGAAGTGTTCATGTTTGACATCATTTGCTGATGAAGGATGGATGGATGGATGGATGGGATTTGCTGCTGAATGATGTCAATACAGTAGTATTATATATACAATACAGTCAATACAGTAGTATATAGTAGTAGTCAATACAATATATATATATATATATATATA
>JBBPBX010020645.1:0-43162 GCA_038048925.1 Garcialebias charrua | reverse complement strand
AGACAAAAAAGGCAGCTTGACTTTGAAATGAAAAGCATTTCTGCTATTTCATTTTAATTTTCAAAATTGACATTTCAAAATGAATTTTGGTCCCTTTTTACTAGGACATATTTTGAAAATTAAATGTTAAACGTTATTTTATTTATCTTATTTATCATTTTAATTAATTTACAAATTGAGCAGTCTCGAAGAAGAAAATGAAAATGCTGTTTGGATTATTCATTTTAAATTCTATTTATGAGTCAAAAAATGCTGCTTGACTTTGAAATGAAAAAGCATTTCTGCTAATCCATTTTAGTTTTAAATATTTGACACAATGGCTTCCATATGTTCTACTATAAAACCATTACAGTGAAGAAGTAATAATGAAATGTTTTATATTAACAAACCCCTTTAGTAGTAGAGATAGAAAATACAGAAGTCACCTGCCTTAGAGGGCAGAAATTAGATCGAGGACTTTGGAATGAAGTTTACACAGGCATCATTAAAGGTGCTATATGTAATTTTCTGTAGAGCACAGCACTTAGAAATATTTTCAACAGGGAAAAGCATTCTGCTCCCTCCCCCTCAGAGCCATATATGGCTCTGCTCCCCCGTGGTCTGCTGAACTTGAGATCAGCTCCGCCTCCACTGCATGTCCTCTCGGAGCCGCTGCGATATTCTGTGTTTATATGTTAATAAAATGTTCTAATAAAATAAAATAAAACCATGGAGCGCTGGTCCAGCACACCAGAAGACCAGGAAATCTGCAGAGCCTCGGGCAGCCACGTTGAACCCGATTTTAATTAGCTCGTGACAAATTCATTTCCTCATTCATTGCAGTCAGCGGAGGGAGCAGTGCAGAGCGGCTGAGGAATGCGATCATTTGACTTTTTGAAAAAAGAAAAAAAAAGTCAATATTAGGGATGAAGAAGGGGAATTTAATACATTTGTGTCACATACAAAACAGTCCTGCATCGCTTTCCAATCCTTTGAACGAGAACGTGTGCGGCCGCTGCGGGCTGGGACAGGGGGGCGTGGGTTAGGAGCGTGAGAAGTGAAAAGCTCTGTTTTTATTGGCTGGTTAAGGACGGGTCACTCTGTGTTTTTATAAATGCTGATAGAGAAGCAAGGGGGCTATAGTTTTTTTTCAGAGATTACTTTGTCTAACATCAGTCTGTCAGGAGATTGTGACAGAGTGAAGAAATATGTTAAAAAAATATTGTTAGAAAAGTTACAGACTGCACTACAAAGTTACATACTGAACCTTTAAGAAGAAGAAGCTGATTAAAATATTACAGGCACCAAACAGGAATTTTCAACACAGGGAACATTATATGACCTTTGGAGAACCACATGGTGAACCAACTAGGATAGAATTAGACAGACCCCTAGACAATGAAGCAGATGTTTGCAGATTTTGTATTACAGATGTCGAGTAAAGGAAGACATCAAAAAAGGCGTTCAATACAGGATCAACTGGACTTTATTTGTTGCAGAAAACGTTTCGACTTCTGTCCAGAAGTCTTTTTCAATTCTGAATGAACGAAAGCTGTGAGAACGAGAAGTTTTATACAAGCCACGCACCAATTTGATTTTATCATGTCCTGGACGACTGAGAATCTTCACCAGCATAAAGGAAGACAGTTTCCAGGGGCCTCATGTATCAACCGTGCGTGCGCACAAAAACCTTGCCTACGTCACTATCCACGCAAAACCCGTATGTATCAAAACTGAACTGAACGTGAATATGTGCGCATCCAAGTACATTTCCACGCCAGCCCCATGGCTGGCGTCCGCACGTTTCTGTGGTTCTTGTTCCTTTGGCGACACTTACAGGTGATTCAGAGAAACTGATGCCCCACAGTCTGTGGTTGACTTTAAGAGCGGCTTGAAGACCTTTCTTTTCAACTGAGCATACTCTGCCTCCTCATGATTCTACTTTTGATCTAGCTGATACTGTTGTTGATTTTAATTGTTTATTAATTGTTTTATTGACATTTAATTCTGTTGCACCTTGTAGCACTTTGAGATTTTCATTAATGAAAAGTGCGTTATAAATTGAATTCATTATTATTATTATTATTATTATTAACTGTTCATGATGTGAAAATGATTAATATTCCCACCAAACACACGATTAACAAGTATTACATCCACATGACGCAGTTAAATAAAGGACGCGCAAAGTTGTGCAAAAAATAAATTTAACAGGAACGGATTCATTCAGCCTTACTGGAGGATATAATAAATAGTGTAACACGCAGAGCATTTATTTATAAACAGATATAATTTTCTGATCTAGGATATGGCTTATCAGCCGTTTTCAGAAATAATCATTTTTCAGTTTGGCACTACTGCGCTCTGGAGCAACACAGGAGCCGTGCATCACGCGTGCACATGCAGAAGCAGCGATCAAACTGTTCCCGAGCTTTCCTGAGGGAGCTGCAGGCCGATCAGGGCTGTCCAGTCCACACAAAGCCAATTCATGTCCAATGGAATGTCTCATCTATATGATTCCAAAGGCTGAGTGGTCGCGCTTTGGAGCGCGCGCGCACCCTCGCCGGTGTTACACGGCAGCTGGAGGTGTTTCATAATCTGCGTTTATTGTAGATTTCTCCAAAATGACACGTGAAAGTACACCATATATAACTTGTAGGAGAGTAAAAGCTTCACAGACAGACTGCGCACAAGGCTGCGGCGCGCGCAGCGTTTGGAGACTCCAACATCACGTCATGTCATGAAAACTCTCCACTGAGACGCACAGACCCGTTTCTTCATATCATCTATTAAATAAACAAAGATCTATGTTCTACCAAACATCTAAGTTCCTCTGTGTTTACAGTAATTATGGTAATAAACTCGTGCGCAAAGTTAATATTTTCACTCAGAATGAATGGATGAGCCGGTTGCGCACCAAAGCAGGGTGCGCGCACACACAAATACCGACACACAATCACTCGTTCTTTGCGTGATAAACACATTTTATTACTATTCTTACTTAGGATTTTTTTCCTCACTCATATTATATTAAATTCATTATTTTCCTGAATCTAGAAATCATTTCTGATCGCGCAGGGATCAAACAAACATGTCCTTCACACATGCAGGAAGTAATTTGCATCTGTTTAACATATGTAAATGAAGGCGTGTCAGGGGAGGTGTCTCACGTGCGCTCAGTTCCACGTTAATTGTGATGTACAAAAGGAATGTGCGTGGATTCAGGTGTACGCACGGTTTGATACATCTGGATTTATTTGTGCGTACGCAGATTTCTGGATTTGACCGTGCGGCACTTTTCAGTAAGAAATCCACGCAAGTCTTTGTACATGAGGCCTCCAGGTCCAGCAACTGCTCTGATCCTGGGAGAAGAAACGGAGGAATACAGGTACAAATCATATTTTGAAGAATTGAGAACTTTGTTGTCAGGCTTTGATTCACAGGTGACAAAACAGATGGAGAGAGGAGAAGCAGGGAGGTCGCACAACGCAGAGCGGGTCCTGCTGGAGGTGATCAAACCAAACCAAAGTGGGCTGAATCAAGGAGAACCGGACCTCATCAGGCAGTTGAAACTGATGGGGTTTTCATCACCTTTAACTTTACCTTCAATCAATCAATCAATCAATCAATCTTTATTTATAGAGCCCTTTTCAGCAGCCAGAAGGTGCACAAAGTGCTGAACAATACAGAAATAAAACAAACAATAAAAAATAACAATAAAAAACAGCCAGTTAAAAAATTTTAACAATTAAGACATAACAAGAATGTCAAAGAACTACTAAAAGCCTGCCTTACGGTGGCCCTGAGGTGCAAAACACATTAACAAATAATTTGAAACACTTTAACAAAGTTCTGAAACAAATTAACAAAGTTCTGAAACACTTTAACACATTCTGAAACACTTTAACAAAGTTCTGAAACAAATTAACAAAGTTCTGAAACACTTTGACAAATTCCTGAAACACTAACAAATTCCTGAAACACGAACAAATTCCTGAAACACTTTAACAAATTCCTGAAACACTTTAACAAATTCCTGAAACAAATTAACAAAGTCCTGAAACAAATTAACAAAGTCCTGAAACAAATTAACAAATTCTGAAACAAATTAACAAAGTCTGAAACAAATTAACAAAGTCTGAAACAAATTAACAAAGTCTGAAACAAATTAACAAATTCTGAAACACATTAACAAATTCTGAAACAAATTAACAAATTCTGAAACACATTAACAAATTCTGAAACACATTAACAAATTCTGAAACACATTAACAAATTCTGAAACACAAATTCTGAAACACTTTAACAAAACGAGAGAATCACACGGAAAGGGAATGTCCTAACTCCGAGGCTGACCCGGAAGTGATGACCGAAGCGTGGTCATCGACCCAAGATGGACAACACTCGAGTCGCGTTTTGTCTGTTCTGTGCGACTCCTATAAGTATATTGACGCGTTTTTGTATTTCGTGCGGTCGATCCTTCGAGTTTTTAAATGGCTTTCAGCAGATGGATGCAGGAGAGGGGACATCTCATCAACCGAGCAATGTTAAACAAAGTAAGTGCAGCGTAATGTTACCTTTTTTAATTAGCCTGTGAATAAAAATTATTAGCGCTACTGGCTACCTCATTTTGATTTTTGAGAGCAATCTTTTTTTAATTTCAGCAGAACAACCTGGCCTATCATATTTAGATTTTAACATGTACCGAAGCTCCAAGTCCAAATTACAGCAGGTGGATGCAGGAGAGGGGACATCTCATCAACCGAGCAATGTTAAACAAAGTGCAGCGTAATGTTACCTTTTTTAATTAGCCTGTGAATAAAAATTATTAGCACTACTGGTTACCTCATTTTGATTTTTGAGAGCGATCTTTTTTTAATTTCAGCAGAACAACCTGGCCCATCATATTTAGATTTTAACATGTACCGAAGCTCCAAGTCCAAAGAGCGTCAGGGTTTTCACCACGGTCCGAGAGGAAAACATAGGGCTAAAGAACTCAAACACGTACAGGTAAGCTCAGAGCCAAACAGAGAGAGAGTTGCGACACTTTTTGAACTCGACGACACAGCTCGTTGCTGTCAGTCACTTTGAGCAGCTACTGGCGCAACATGACACAAAAAACTGACTTTTATTACTTTGTCAAACGTTTTTCAGTAATTATTGATCAGTAACAAACTGATTACTGATTATTTCACTGACTATGCTTTTTTTTTAAGCATTTTTAGATGTGGCAGGTGCATTTATCATTACAGTGAAACGAAACAAACACATTTGTTAGAAAAAAAATTCTATGCAATACAATGATCAATATAGCTATGTCAACAGTGTTTTATAATATTACACACGTTAAAAAACAACAGAGAAACAAATATTATGAAGCTATTTCTGATGTTTTCTGCATGAGAATGCTCCACCATCCATCATTTGATCTGCTCCAGCTTACTTTAGATCATCTGGGATGAAGTCTTAATTTCTGCATTAGATATTTGTTGTAAATATTTTTTTTATTAGCAACTGAGTACCTTGATAACAGAGTTGATTGTGCTTGTAGCCTGACTATTGTAAAATAGTAATTCACTGATTAAAATGTTAATTTACAGTTTTTAGTTAAAATCATCACAGGTGACAAAATAAGTATTAATTGTGCTAAAATAAATTACCAAACAATTTTATATAAAATATGTAAAATGTAAAAACAGCTTTCATAAAGTACTTTACTACTATTTACACTGTTTATTAATTACATCATTTCAAGTAGTAGCAACATCACCATCATCACAACAACACAAGCAGAGTGATGTAAATTTAATCTTCACAAACATTTTCAACCAGAGCTCAAAAAGTTTAACTGTCAAAGAAATGTGCAAGAAAATAAACTAATATCACTTCAGGCACATTTTGAGAGAGGGCACTTCACAAAGACACAGTCAGGTCGTGTGAGACTGAAGGAGGTTCCAACCATTTGTTTTCATTGCCCAGAACAAAATGAGAAGAACAGCAGAACTTCCACTGACCAGTGATCACGCATATTGTTCTAAAGTTCATGTTTTTAATTTTCTACATTTACCTTATAATCTTTCTGTTTTTGCCATCTGAATTAAGAGTTTATTAATGTTTTTCTGACGGGGACCACACATGCAAAATTCACTTTTTAATGTTTTTTTACTAAACTTTGGGTATTTACTTCATAAAAAAACAGTCCTTGTGCCAAAAAAATGCACCCAGTGGTTTATTTACTCTAAGTAGATTTATTTGTCTGTGATTAAAAACGCTCCGTTTCACACTTCCTGCGGTTTGTGATGTCACAAACCGCAGCCAATCACCTCAAACCTGAGTCCAGCCCCTCACCTAGCAACCCCTGGTGATGCTCCACCCACTTGAGTATAAAAGATGTCACGGTTGCCTAGCGGTTTAGGAGCTGACCTGGCGGTCATTTATTCATTTATTTAGCCCATGGGGGGCTAGGGGTTTGCCCTGCTCCAGCCATGCAGCACATCTCGAGTAAAACCAGAATGTTTTATTACCTTGTTTGAATGAACTCTGTCTCGTTAAAACTGTGCACACACACTCTAGCGGTTTGGACTTGTTTCTTATATGATGAAGGACTACTGTTGCACAACTGTCAGTTTGGTTGAGCGGTTACGACACTTGACCGCCACGCAGGAGAGCGGAGATCGCGTCCCGTCAACGGCATCTTTTTTTCCCCCCCCTTTTTTTTAAAGCCTTTTGTTTCGGAGAAATCGGGGTGAGACTAGATATATACATCGACATAATAATACTTTATAATTGTTATTTTTACGTTTTAGTTCAATTTTTAGTGTAATATCGCTCCCAACGCGAAGCCGGCAGAAAACTGTGCACACACACACTCTCTTCGCGTAATGAGTAATAAAAAAGAGCCATCAAGCACCACTGATCGATATATTTTCAGATTAGCAACTTATTTATTTTAAGAATACCTTTCACTTCATCAAAATCTAATCAAAACTTCAGCGTTCTAAATGTAGGTGGTTGTGATTATTTCTTATACGACGAAAGTCTGTTTTTGCACAACTGCATGGTTGGCCCAGAGGTAATGAACCGGACTCGTCATCCGAAGGACACAGGTTCGCGTCACGGTCGCGGATTTCCTTTTTTTTTTTTTTTAAGCCTTTTGTTTTGCAGACCGCCGGCGAAGACACCATCTGCGTGCGGGAGTTGTTGGGACTACTGACTTTTGACGTCCGGGGGTCCGGTCAAAAGTTGCCTCATGCGGATAAATTAACTGGAGACATTCTGTGAACTTTGTGTGTGGACTGAAGCACGCTCCAACAAGCGCCGCATGCAACGAGCGGAGCACACCGCCCGCTCGGAGAGGAAAAGCTATCATTAGCCTCGGAGCTAATGCTAAAAAAAGGAGCTGCAAATGGCGGCGCACGCAGAGGGCTTTTGGTAAGTTATCTTAAGCTACTAGCACTAACAGTAAGTCAAATGAGTAATAAAAAAGAGCTAATTTTAAAATAACAACATATTAGAGATACTGGCTGTTGCAGAGGGCGTAGTTAATGTAAATAGGTCTTTGTAGGGCGTGGCTTTCAGACCTCATTATTCATAAACCGGTCGTTTAGAACGGAAGTGAAATTTGGCAGAATTAGAAAGGGGATATTTTTTAATCTAAGCATTATTTTGTGTATAAAATTGACTGAAAATGATCTGGATAGCCCACAGATAAACCACAAAAAATTATATATCCTACATTTGGTCCCCTTTAAGAGTTAATGCTTAATGCAACACTTGTGAGAGAAAACATTTTAGTTTAGTGTCAAGAAACTATTTGCAATTAGGTTTGATCCGGCGAAAGAGTTGTGTGAAAAAACTAAGCTCGTTTTGTTCACATGACCTCGTAGCCTCCTTGGTAACAGATCTAACAAACCCTTCAGATAAGACATGTTTTCTTTTAATGATGCCTAGCACCACTTTACTCTGAAAAACAAGATGAGGTGAAGTCATAGTGTGTGCACAAAGACACACACACCCAAAACATGCATAAACACATTTCGAGGTATAAATTGAGAGGCGCTCGGATGAACCATTTGAGAGTCTGCCGTGATCCTGATCAAGATGCTCGGCTACGTTGATGTATATTCCCACCAAAACTGTGATGGCTCTCCCAGTTGTGTCAAAAGGTGAGGGATAATGATTTTACATCAATGCCTAAGTTTGTGTGTGCTGTTAGTACTGTGGCGGATTTAAATTACACTTTATTTCTAGCAGGAAAACTGTTTGTATGTTTGACTTGTATGTTTTTATTTGTCCTTTTTCTGTCACAGTTTTCTTTAATAAATGACATCATTATTGTTAAGGGAATCTGTGTTTGTTTTCTTCCAAACAAGTGTGCCTACCTTTCACGAATCTGAAAAGATGATAAAACATTAACCATTTGGGTTGATCTGAAATATCATAGAACATTTTGGCGTCACTTGCACAGGATTGATGATGGGATACACACACGGTGCTGTTTGGAAGGGAAAAAAAAGAAAAGTGTCTGTGGAAGCTGGAAATAGGTGTGAGTCCTATTTCAGCTATTAGCGGGTGGGAGTCCCGTATGTTTTGGAAGCGGATGGATTTCCCGCTGTTGAGAGCTGATCAGAGGTGTGATTCCCCTGTCAGCAATTTATGTCCCGTTTTTTTGACCGTTTTGGGGGACGCCCTGAAGCCTGTTCAGAAAACACAGATGTGTAGCAGCTTTAATCCTCTGGGGTCTAAGCTCGCAAAGATGCGGGCTAGACGTTATGTCTATAAATAGCCTCTTTAAACAAAGCACAGCTGCATGTGAAGTGTTACATTCAAGTCTGTTGGACAGCAGAGACTCCAATCTTTATAAAGTAGTGTTTTTATATTGATTTTGTTGTGTATTTCCTTCAAAATACAACCAGAAATGTGACAGATAATTTCTGTTCGAGTATTACGCCCCTGTGCGAGCAATCAGTTGATTTTTTATTACAAAAAGTCAATGAATTCAAAACGAAAATCTAATTTTGGAGTTTCCCTTGTTGGCTTTGATTCTTATCCGCCCCAGAATTCGTTTTTTGGTTCACTTTGGAACAGAAAGGAGAGATACACTTACACACGACAGACGCTCCCTTAAAGTTCCAAACCAGTTTAATTAATCATAAGTTAAAAGTCACAGAATACATTTGTTCTATTCCTAACATCCATTACATTTTGTTAAAAATGTGGACAGTGAGAGAAAAAGAGAGAGAGAGAGAGAAAAGAAGGGAGGAGGGGGGAGAGAGGGGGACAGGGAGAACATACAACCTGATCCGTGCGCTTACTTCTGCCTTGCTCTTGGATGATGGAAACTTTTTATACCCTTCTGTGGGGAGTTTGTTTCAGAGACTGTTGTCCCCCTTTATTGCCAGAAGACAGGAAATACCATTTGCTTTTTTCAGTTTGCTCGGGTCTCCCCAAGCCCCTGGGGGATGGGCATCGAGACACATCGATGACTAAAATAAATGTACATTTATTGCCGAGTACTTATAAACATGCACACTCTAATAACCACTAAATGACCAATTAATGTAACTGGACATTAAATTACATTAAAGATCATACCCTACACACATATTTAGAGCTGTTCTTGTTACTTTCTAACTGAACAAACATGCAGAGCCAGAGAGTGGCTTTCAGTGGACTTCTCCCCTGTCATATATTCTACAAAGTCGTAAAACTGACAGGACAAAGAGGCACCAGCTATATTATCATCCCCAAGCCTCACCAGAACAGATCTGCCTGTGTCCTTTAGTAAATCTTTATCACTCTACAAAAGAAACTGATAATTTGAACACCATATGAAAAACTCCTTCAAAATAAATATAAAACACGAAGAAAAATATATTTTTATTTCACAACAATCCCCCTTTGGACCTCATTCTGCTGAGGTCCATCCCAAAAGAAATAAAATCACACACCTGATACCGCAGCTAAAACGCATATATTCACAATATTCAATCAGTTCTTTTCAAAATCCTCCAAGTTATAGTTTTTTTTAACAAAAACAGTTGTCTCATCACTTCAGGGATCCCGTTTTTCCAGAGTGGACGTGATACCATACCATACCATACCATTTTATTTATAAAGCACTTTAAACAGGAACAAGTCCACACCAAAGTGCTGGACAAACAAACACGCAACAGGCAACACAGACAATGAAGTACAACACGAAAAACATAAAAACATTGCAGATCATAAATCAAACGATCCAATACAAATCAGCTGGCATTGAAAGCAATGGAGTAGTAGTGAGTTTTTAACCGGGATTTGAAAACCGAGAGGGAGGGGGCCTGTTTGATGAGCAGCGGTAACTCGTTCCAGAGTCTTGGGCCTGCTACAGAGAACGCCCTGTCACCCCTGCGCTTAAGGCGAGTTTCTGGAACTATTAAGAGTACCTGATCCTCTGACCTCAAAGCACGTGGAGGGACATATGGGTGTATCAGATCCGAGAGATAGGCGGGGGCGAGACTGTTCAGCGATTTGTAGACATACATGAGAATTTTGAATTGGATTCGAAGATGAACCGGTAGCCAGTGAAGGGAGGCCAAGACTGGTGTAATGTGCTCTCTTTTGCGTGTGCTGGTTAAAAATCGGGCAGCTGCGTTCTGAACCAGTTGTAATCGTGCAATGGTGGCTTGACTGACGCCAAACAGAAGTGAATTGCAGTAATCAAGCCTAGATGTAATGAATGCGTGAATCACTGTCTCCAGGTGCTTTTTGGATAATATGGGCTTCAGCTTAGACAGACGCCTCAGCTGGAAAAAACAGGATTTGACGATCATGTTTACATGACTGTTGAGTTTCATGGAAGGATCCATTATCACTCCCAGATTTTTGACTTTTTGTTTTTCGGACAGGGGTAGAGCAGACAGGTCAATGCAGTGGTTTGAGGTTGTGTCATTGGGAAGGAACAATATGGCTTCAGACTTCTTATCATTGAAGCTTAAGAAATTTAAAGCCATCCAGTCCCTGATGTCAGCCAGGCAGTCGAGCAGAGGTTGAATAGAGCCTGTACCATTTTGTCTTAGGGGGAAGTAGATTTGACAGTCATCAGCGTAGAAGTGGAAAGGTATATTGTGTTTCCGGAAAATAGCACCGAGTGGCAGCAGGTATAAGGAGAACAAGAGAGGACCCAGGATGGACCCCTGCGGAACCCCCCATTTAAGAGCCGCCACTGCAGAAGTAAAATCATTGATGGACACACAAAAAGACCTGTCAGAGAGGTAGGATCTGAACCAGTTTAGGGCTGATCCTGAGATGCCCACCCACTGCTCCAACCTAGCAATGAGGATCTCATGGTCGATGGTGTCGAAAGCGGATGTGAGGTCCAATAGGACAAGCAGCACAGAGTCACCAGTATCTGTGGATAGAAAGATGTCGTTAAAAACCTTCAGTAGGGCAGTCTCAGTGCTGTGGAGGGATTTGAAGCCAGACTGGAAAAGCTCGGGGATAGCGTGATCCTCCAGGAAGCACTTTAGTTGGGACTCAACTATTTTCTCTAGAAGTTTAGAAACAAATGGGAGTCTGGAGACAGGCCTGAAATTGGATAATACTGACGGGTCGAGGTTTGGTTTTTTCAGGAGGGGTTGAACAGCAGCATGTTTTAATGATTTTGGCACCACACCCGAGGATAGACTGCTATTTACAATCGAGAGAATGGAGGGACCTAGAGTGTGAAAAACCTCCTTTAGAAGCCGCGGGGGGACCACATCGAAGGGGGAGCCAGATGGTTTCAGGCTGCACATGACCTGCTCTAGAGAGGACAGAGAGACTGGTTCAAAATGGTCAAACACAGCAACAGATTGAGGTGGGATGGATGGATCGTGAGATGGAGGAGAAATGAGAGCCCTGGTGGTTGCGATTTTATCTAAAAAGAAATGTTGGAAGTTCTCGCACAGCTCAGTCGAGGCTTCCATGGGTGATTGTTCAGTGAGGTGGAGAACAGAGTTTAGGGTGGAGAACAGAACTCGAGGGTTACGAGAGTTTGCAGCAATGATATCAGAGAAGTATTGTGATTTAGCAGTTATCACTGCTTTCTGATATCGGCGCCAGCTCTCTTTTACCATCTCAAAAGAGACCTGCAGACTGTCTTTTTTCCACTTCCTCTCCACCTTTCGGCATTGCTGCCTGGCCGCTCTGGTCGTGTCATTCAGCCACGGTTCGGCCCTGAGTTTTGGTCTTCTCAGTTTAATAGGCGCCACTTTATCCAAAGCCTTTAAACAAACAGAGTCAAACTGGTTTGTCAGCTCCTCGGTGCTGGAGAGGAACCCCGGGGGCTGAATTAACATGTCATTGTTGTAAACCTCAGTGAAACGTGCGGCAGTTAAATGGTTAACATTCCTGCCTTTACGTGCAGGAATGCATGTTTTAGGGGTAACATGGGGGATGGTTAACTGAAAATTCACTGGCCTATGATCCGAAAATGCATTGTCTCCTATTTCAAGGTTTGAAACGGTCACATCACATGTTAAAACAAGGTCCAACAAATGTCCACGCTGCTGTGTGGAAGAGTTCACGTGTTGAGTTAAATTGAATGAGTCCAATAAATCTAAAAAGTCCTTAACCATGGGCTTCTCAGGACAACACACGTGCAAGTTGAAGTCGCCTGAAATGACGACCCGAGAATATTTAGCAGTAATTTCAGCCAAGAAATCAGAAAACTCTCTGATGAAGTTCTTGGAGCGAGGCGGCCGGTAGACAAGAGCACACAAAGTTACAGGTGAATGTCCTAGTTCAAACACAGTCAGCTCAAAACTGGAGCAGGAGACTGGGATGGACAGTTGTTTACAGTCAAAAGTTGATTTGAAGATAGTTAATAACCCACCGCCACGACCTGATGGTCGCGGGTCGTTAAAATACGAGTTTGGTGGTATTATTTCCGTCAGCGCGCTGGACTCACCCGACGCCATCCACGACTCTGTGATACAGAAAAAGTCCAAGTCGTGCTCTTCAAAGTAATCCCTGAGGATGAACGTTTTGTTGCAAACAGATCGGGCATTGACAACACAGAATTTGATGATATCCGAGCTAATAATAATGAATTCCATTTATAATGCACTTTTCATTAATAAAAATCTCAAAGTGCATCAGCTAGCCGCTGATGAGCTGCTAGCAGCTGATGTGCTAGCCGCTGTTGGGGGAGCGCCCCGCGGCTCGCCTCCCACAGAGAGCTGCTCCTCTGGCCGCAGATCCCCGTTGTTTTCCTGGTCCGTGCACGCGGGAGGCTGGCGATGAGAATCGAGACCATCAGCTGAAGACAGCGAGGCAGAACGCCGGGCTCTGAGCTTCACCAGCCGGCCAGCTCGAGAGCCGCGTTTCTTCCTCCGAGTCGATCGATTTCTCCGTGCAGGCTGGTGCGAAGAGCAGCGGAGGTAAACGGGCATCTCCGAGCAACGGGGGTAGAGGGGGTCTCCCCGAAGTACGCTCATACTGGCCCGAATCAGCGACATCCGCGGCAGCAAACCGTAAATCCAGAAGCTGCTTCCGATCATAAACCAGCAGTGTACTTATGTCTCCAATGAAGAACGAACAAAACACAAAAATTCCAAACACCCACAGGAGAGGTGGACACGCAGCCATGCTTATGGGCGCCATCCTGGAAAAACTCTAAGTCTAAGTCTAACCGTCAAAGACCTTAAACAAGGCACACAGCAGCACCCGCAGGTTATAAGTATGCCTAAGAAAATAGCCAATGATACCATTATAGATACAAACACCTGTTTCCAGTGACCGAAGATCTTTATCAGCCAATTGTCCAGTGTGTCGTCCAGACCCGAATGAATTTATTAATATGCAAATTGTAGAATATAAGGAAATATATGCAAACTATGAACGATATTAATAGTAAGCGCTTAGGATATTGCAGAATTATGAACCTTGAGTTCCCAAATTCATCCTCCAGCAGTAAGGCAGTTGTCTCCCTTGAACACACAAAAATAGAGAAAGAACACAAGATTTATATCATCATCACAGAAACATTAATATACTTTTTACACGTACTCAGGGGCATTCCCCTTGGGTGCTCGGGAATGTCCTCCTATGTTCCCGAGTTTTCTTCGTGTAATGTGAGACTCTAATATGTAGTGTTTTTATCGTTTTAGGTGTCTGTTCTATGTGTGCATATTCCTAGCACCGAGTGGCCCCATTAAACAGAGTCCTTCTGAGCCTCGCACGCAACTTACTCGACGACTTTCGTCTATCAAGGTACAAGAGTTCGAATGCGAGCTCCACTTGTTGTCCAGCCCAATCCTTTAGCTCCTTCCTGGTTCACGGGCTGGAGCACACTGAACCGTGTGGATCCCTTGGCATTGACACGCACTGCATTGACACGCACTACCTGTGGTGTGCGTTCAGCGACCCCCCACGGGTCCTTCCTGACCAGGACTGTCTGGTCTTGCCTCCCCGGAACTCCGTTGAGAGAACTCCCTCAGCTGGAGCATTTCCAGGAACCACCTATCATAAACAGAATGTGCCACAGCAAACAACACCCAATCAATTATAAATCAGTAGTACAAAGAATGAATCATGCATGTTAGTTGGTTTGGAAGAGGCTTAATCTTCATTAGGGTTAATTATGAGTAGTTTTAAGGCGGTTCATACTTACAAAAAATACTGTACCTTTTCACTCAGCTTATAGCAGAAATTACACACATAACAATAACATCACAAGCGGCGGCAGAGCATAATTAAAAAATAACATAGCAAGCGGCGGCAGAGCATAATTAAAAAATAACATAGCAAGCGGCGGCAGAGCATAATTCACAAAACATTGTACACCTGTGGTTCTATACACCTTTTTCCTGAGTCAATAAGTCACATGTCGTCTCGTCAAGTCAATTGCTATAAATCTACAGAACCATCATATTTCTAAACATCCTCTGATCAGGTCCACTTCAGGTTTGAGTGGTTTGAGCCTGCAGGTAGGAAACATTTCCAAGGGGGGTCCCCTATCCTGCTTCACACACACTTTCACAGAGGGGAAAAAAAACAGTGTTGTTAATTGCTCATTCGAAATATGCTTGCATCAATACTCCTTCCCCCATGACATGATTAAAGAAAATAAAACGTTCAAGACCGATGCCGCCTCAATATCAACGCAAGTGAACTTTGTTTATAACGCCAATTTATCAGTTATCCTTATTATTCTTTGTATACTAAAATGTATTTACCATCTTTTAGTTAATTAGTTATTTCTAGGAACATTTTTCGGCCTAGTTGTTTCTAGGAAACATTTACAATCTAGTTATTTCTAATTAGTTATTTCTAGGGACCAATTTCAACCTTTCTATTTTTAGAAACATCTGTCAGCCCCTTAACCCCCTTTTGAAACAAAACCCTACCTTGTTTCAATTATGCCAAAGTTGTTTGGTTGTTAAATTGGAAATTGTGTCTAAATTTACCATCCTTTAACCTGAACACTAATGTCAAGATCCCAGAAAAATGTTTCCTAAAACCCAGCCTATTGCCACCTCTAATTTGGTTTTCACAACCATATAGCTAACTATAATCTACGATATCATCTCATTTTCTTTAAAATTATAATCATTTACCAAAATGTACCCCTTGTGACACATCAGAATCCAAACATGCACTCTGCCAAGGATAACTGCAAAAACAGAAATATAAAAGTTAACTCGTTTTAGGGTCTGGGATCATTTCCCTTGCATTTCTTAAGCTTCACCACAGAGTTACAGGAACCAGAAAAAGCAAGTTGTCAGATCCACCTGAGCACAGTATAACTGAGAATCATGAGGCCCGCGCTAGCAGGCCCTAAATGTCGCCTATGTGTTTCATTAAAAATTTATCATAGCAACTGTAGTTTTGATCCCGGCTACTAAGATCAACGACAGATCCTCACAGATCGATATGGGGTGCGGCCTTTGCTGGTGTGAGTGACTTCAGGACCATTTGTTCTCTTGTCTGTTTGGAGACCGTGTTCAGCTTTCTCTTGTTCCAGCCCCCAGTGAGACGTTCACTGGGTTCTGATTCTCGTCCGGACCCCCCAAATCCGGACCGTATATCCTGGCCATTTGTGTCTGATGACCATGTTTTGACAGTTCTTTGAGAAAGTCTTTGCCTCTGCTCGGCTGAAAGTTTTTGTGGACAGTCTTTTGTTCTTTCTGTGCCTTTGTTGTTTTCAGTCGTTCCTTGCGTATGCCCCTCAAAGTTCTTGAGCAAGGTTGCATATGAGTTTGTTCTTCCCAGTGAAGTCACAGTGAGTCAGTTTCTGGACACACCTTCATATTAAATCTGATCCGATCTGATCAATAACCACAGTAGCTGAGATTCAAAAGTCAGATGCTGCATGTGTTTTGACAGAGGCCTATCTTAATGCATATTTACCATTATGTGTTCTGTAAAGATGAGGTGGGATTCATAAGACTCACTTTTGCCGTTCCATCAACACTGTTCAATGAGGCTATTTAAAAAAAATAAAAAAAATAAAAATAATTAACAGACCAGGATCAAATTAATTTTCTGTTAACAAGCTCTATTATGGATCTTTCGACGGAGGCATCTTTTAATCTGATCTGTACAACAGATCCAAAACATTAGTTTACCTAAAAGTGAAATAATCAATTTTACCCTGAAATCAAAAAATACTGTAGCCTACTTTTATTTCAGAAAATATAATTTACTAGTTCCTAAGACCCCCTTGCTAGTATACAGTCTATGATAATTAGCCAATTCCTTGAGCCTTCTAAGATCTGCCTTCTTGTTGGATTTATTTATGTATCGTGTGTATTTTCATACCCTCCTAAATTGTCAATTTGAAATTATTAAGCTCAGTGGCTCATTTATTCAAAGTAAAATGTGGGCTCTTTCATTTTGGCCTGTTGTTCCAGGTATATAACTATTAGTCCAGGGGTGTCAAACTCATTTTGGTCTGGGGGCCACATACAGCTTAATCTGATCTCAAGGGGGTCAGACCAGAATACTCATTCCAAAAGTCCATTTTTTTTCTTTGTATTAGTGCAAAGAATAAATAAATTATAAAAGTATCAACATTAAATTAATTGTCCTTTTACACTTTTACTCAGTTTAACATTTAAAGGGGACCTCAGATGTATTTTTTAAATTTTTATGGTATTTCTGTGGGATATCCAGACCCTATTCCTTCAATTTAATGTACAAAATAATTATTAGATAATCAATTATACCCTTTTTAATTCTGCCATTTTTAACTTTCGTTTTGAACGACCGGTTTCTTGAAGTCCACGCCCTTCAACGATCTGTTCACGCCCTCTGTAACAGCCAGTATCTGTAATGTGTTGTTGTTTTAAAATTAGCTCTTTTTTTATTACTCATTTGACTTACTGTTAGTGTTAGCTTAAGATAACTTACCGAAACCCGTCTGAGCGCGCCGCAGTTTGCTGCTCCTTTTAGCATTAGACCACCCGAATCCGAAGCTAATGTTAGCTTGTTCCTCTTCCGGTTTTCGCCAGCTCCGCTCGTTGCACGCGATGAGATTTTGGGAGTTATCGCTGTTCCAGTGAAGACAACACAAAGTTCACCAAGTGTCTCCCGTAAATTAATCTGTAAGGAGAAGGTCCTCTTGCTGCGAGCCTGCTGCGAGGCTGCTGCAAGGCTGTACAGTTGAAGCTCCGCTCCATCGCGCCGGAAGAGGGTCCCGTCGAACCCGGTCCTTCCGCCTGTGGTCCGCTCGTTTAATTTTTGCCGGCTGCGCGTTGGCAGCGATCGCAAATACACTAAAAATTGAACTAAAACATAAAAATAACAATTATACTTTATTTATAAAGCCATTTAAAAAAACACAGCTGCAACAAAGTGCTGTACACATGAAATTAAGAACATATAAACAAAAGATGAGATGAAATCATGAAAAACAACAGTCATGTGTTTAATACAGAAGTGGGTTGAGCCTAACCAGGGGTTGCTAGGTGAGGGGCTGGACTCAGGTTTGATCTGATTGGCTGGCGGCTTGTGACGTCAATAAATGCAGGAAGTGTGAATCCTGGTGTATTTATCAAAAATAAATAAATCTACTTAGAGTAAATAAACCACTGGGTGCATTTTTTTGGCACAAGGACTGTTTTTTTATGAAGTAAATACCCAAAGTTTAGTAAAAAAACATTAAAAAGTGAATTTTGCATGTGTGGTCCCCTTTAAGTGCATTACATATTAAAAAAACTGATCAGTGATTGCACGTTTTAAAACATTTATTCAACAAACTGTTTTGTTAAATACCCTGATGCATGCTCAATAATCCAGGTAGAGAAATCTAAAAAAGCTAAATCTGGACTTCTGGACATACAAAAAAACAGTTCTGTTAAAACCCTTTCCTGCATGTTAAAAGTGCATCAAAATTTAGAAATGAATGAATTTTAAATCCATTTTCCACATCTAGGAAGCAACTGTGAACCCATAAATTGAGCTTCGAGCGTAGCTGTTTTATTACTGCAGATTTTTAAGAAAATAGCGTTTTTTTTTTGTTTGTTTTTTATTTATTCAGATTCATCTGCGGGCCGACTAAAACCCCCTGGCGGGTCTTTGCCACCCCTTAGTCGATTTTAAAGTCCAACTCTCCACTTATTATAAATTGAGATTCAATTTATGTCCCCAATAGATTAAAATTAAATATGTATTCATTTAAGAACTGTCTGTGAGGGCTACTCCCTCCTTAGCACTTTGAGATTTCCATTAATAAAAAGTGTGTTATAAATTGAATTCATTGCTATTATTATTATTATTTATTTTTCTTCAAACCCCAATCTGTCCTCTTCTTTTATTCATCTGACTCCAAACAGTTATTAAACTCTGTACCTGCATCCCTTTACTTTTATTAAATGTTTCAGAACGAATAACCCAACTGGATGACTAAATTAAAAATAAAAGTGACTCCGACCTGTTTTTGGCTTTTCTAGAAATTATTATGCTCCTGTCTGCAGTACCTTTTTTCATCCATCAGGGGTCTCCATTATACTCAGGCTCAAAACTTTCTGTAGAGCTCTTTAGTTGCCCCCAGACAATAATGCGTATTAATGTCTATGGTTCCCCCCAGTACTGACGCCACAAAGCTGTGAGTGCCTGTTAGACGCTACAGTATTCAACAATAGAGTGACTTATTTTGTTTATGATAGGTGTACGATAATCCTACATTTCTCACCTGGCAACCCTGCTCAGGCTATACACGAAACGACTGTCTTTTGCGTCCCCATAGTTGCCAAATCCGCTTATTTCAAGCGGCATTGGGCTTATTTTCCCTGGAGTCGCTTTCAAATTTGATCATCCGCTTGTGGCGGGTTGTCATTTTTGCTTCTCGCGGACATTGAGTCGCTTATTTGTGCTTGTTTTGAAGGAGCTGATCGCTTCTTTCGGTCTAGAGATCTGGCAACCCTACCCGGTCAATGCTCACAAGACGTGTACATTCACTGGAGCTATTCACAAAAATACGTCTTCCAGATTGGTAATCCACTTTCTCTGCTTCTTATATTGGATAATGTAAGTATGATGCGTTCGGTTCTACCTCCTCACGTCCTATCCACAAATTATAAGACTACGTCTCGTGAACCAGTCGGACCTAGTGGCTCGTTAGCTTTGCTGTTAGCTGTTAAATTCGTCTACAAAAACCAACTTTGGATTATTTAAAGTCGATATTGTTTATCTACACGACGCGCCACTGTACGCTTTGTTAGCGAATCCGATGTGAGCTGTCTACCGTTACAAAGTTATAAAATGTCCGCTGTAGGCAGCCTATGCTATGCTAACGGGAGGTTCACTGCAATTTTCCAACTTTCCCGTTTGTCTAAGTGTTATAACCTAAAATTATTGAGATAGAATGTCATAATCCTTTTTGATCAATCCTTCCAATTGTGACGGTTCATTCGGCCCTAATTAATTTATCTCGAACTATCCGCAAATATTTTATTTGTTTATTCAAAAAAACGTACAATCCTGAGGCCTTCTAGCCTGGTTAAAACCAGACTCTCGTTCAGAGCTGAGCTGAAGTTCTATTTTTTCATTTCACCCACATTCACGCTGTAGAAAATGATCTAATCCTGTTAAAATGGAGAAGTGTAAACCGTTTTAATATAATGTTTATTTTTGTGTTTCAGGAACCCAGCACCAACTCCTGAAGAGGTGGAGAATTCGTTTATTACTCTATTAACTGCTGTATCTAAATAAACTTTGTTCTTAACCTTAGCGCCTCAATGTTTGTTTCATATTTAATCTTCAGATAGCTTGTGACAAGTTTAAGAAGAAAAATCAATCCATAAATATGTCATACAGGCTAAAAATACAGTAATCATTATTTTCCTCCTTCCATTTTTGAATTCTTTAAAGTCCATGACTCACCATGTTTTCAAATTGCATCGCCATTATTTATTTGTTTATTTCATGATTTATAGCAGATTTTTAGCAAAAGCTCCGGGAAGATCTGCCCCTCTCTTTTTCTCTCCCCGTGGGTCGGGAGTTCAGAAGGTAGCCGCACAGCAGAGCTCTGAGCTCGCATGCCCCGTGCTCCACGCTGGACAGAACCGAGCCCTGAGTCAACGAAAAGAACTCCAAAGGTAACAGCAGAACGGGGAGCCAGGGAGAAGACGAGAGAGTCCGCGTGGCTCATGTTCCTCTCTGCGCAGAAGCTGAGAGGCTCTGAGAGCAGCGAGCAACAGTCCGCAGGGTGTTATATCTTATTAAAACGTCTATAAAATAAATAAAAAATAAAAACAGAGCACTGGTCCAGTTGTACACACAAATGCACCAAGAAATATGCAGTTTTAACTCCCATTTTTTAAAGATATGTATGGGAACAATTAAATAAATAACAAGTAGGACCGTGGTTTTATTGAGGCAAAAAATATTATGATATCAAGGTATTTTACTTAATAATTTCTGTATATAGCCTGTTTCAGCTTTTTCAGCTAATTCTACATTTTTAATCCAACTTTTCAGCCTAATTTAGCAAAACCATGCTCTTGTTTAGCTTTTTTTTTTATCATTCTAATTAACTTAAACTGTTTATTTTCATTAGACCAGTGTTTTTCAACCTTTTTGGAGCCAAGGCACAGTGTTTTCATTGAAAAAATCACGAGTCACACCACCAACCAGAATTGTAAACAGAGATACTGTACTCTGTATCCGCCTATATTAAATATATAGTCATTCTTATCATAGTGTCTTGGATAGAAATGAAATAAAACACAGAAATGTATTTTTATCATTTTATATTTCTTATTTCAATGTGGTCTTGTGACTGTTACATGCTCAAAGCAGCAAGGGGCGATATGTACCATTTAAGTTTACCGGTATATATATATATATATTTATTATTATTTTTTTTATTTTTTTTGGGGGGGGTACTTCATTGTGTATTTTATGAGTGTGGACAAAGTCAAACACTAAAGCTGTTTAGAAAACCACTTGGTTTCTAAACTTAAAAATATTTAGATCACAGATCAAAAATTTAAACTGAGAGCCTGTATCATTTTAAAGGAAAAAATATGTTGTTTCAAAATTTCATAGCGTCTACAAATCCCCCCCCAAAAAAATTGGGATAAAACCATTTTTCCCACTGTGCCGTAGTAAGTGGACCACTTATAGCTTTGGCCCCCTCTCGGTCCCCCCAGCAATAAAAGTCTAGCTCCGCCACTGGTCCAGAGCAGCACAGCGTTGCAGAGAGAGAAAGACAAAGAGAGCCACGCGTAGTTTGGAGAGCAGAGACAAGCCACCCAGGTGAGGCAGGCAAGCTGACGTGACATGGCAGGAAACCATTATTTTAGAACATAAAAAAGGATTTAGTATTCTGTGACTAATTTTATTCTATTTTTAACTGGTCCAGGTGGAACTCTCGGATTATTTTATCAGCGAAAGTCAGCGTGTTTTCCTCAATTCCTCACCCCCAGTCCCGCCCTTACTTATTTAATCTCGAATTATAAGTAAGTCTAAATTGTCACTGTTTTAAACTAGTCACCACTCTAGTAAGTTTACAGTTAAACTTGGTCTCAGAGTTACAGGGTCAGCGGCAAATAAATTATTTATTTATTCTAAAACCCCGACCCCTCTGTTCCAAACGCCCGTCGGCATTTGGGAGGCTCGACCATTGCGTGTTTTTACCTGGGACTTGGGTATTATTATTTACTTCACGTATACGTATACTTGTCTTATTTCCTTATCTTAATGAGTCCAACACACTGAGTTAAAATTTGCCTATTAATGTCCAATCACAGATTTCGTTTAAACAGGAATCTGCTTACCTTTTTTGTAGAGGTGACCGGTCACTGATCAGTGCTCTGGACTCCGGCTCATCCTTTCCTGTCCGCGCGTGCAACCAATCTCGGTGGAACCTCCATTTGTTGGCTTTGATTCCTATCCGCCCCAGAATTCGTTTTTTGGTTCACTTTGGAACAGAAAGGAGAGATACACTTACACACGACAGACGCTCACTTAAAGTTCCAAACCAGTTTAATTAATCATAAGTTAAAAGTCACAGAATACATTTGTTCTATTCCTAACATCCATTACATTTTGTTAAAAACGTGGACAGTGAGAGAAAAAGAGAGAGAGAGAGAGAGAAAAGAAGGGAGGAGGGGGGAGAGAGGGGGACAGGGAGAACATACAACCTGATCCGTGCGCTTACTTCTGCCTTGCTCTTGGATGATGGAAACTTTTTATACCCTTCTGTGGGGGGTTTGTTTCAGAGACTGTTGTCCCTCCTTTATTGCCAGAAGACAGGAAATACCATTTGCTTTTTTCAGTTTGCTCGGGTCTCCCCAAGCCCCTGGGGGATGGGCATCGAGACACATCGATGACTAAAATAAATGTACATTTATTGCCGAGTACTTATAAACATGCACACTCTAATAACCACTAAATGACCAATTAATGTAACTGGACATTAAATTACATTAAAGATCATACCCTACACACATATTTAGAGCTGTTCTTGTTACTTTCTAACTGAACAAACATGCAGAGCCAGAGAGTGGCTTTCAGTGGACTTCTCCCCTGTCATATATTCTACAAAGTCGTAAAACTGACAGGACAAAGAGGCACCAGCTATATTATCATCCCCAAGCCTCACCAGAACAGATCTGCCTGTGTCCTTTAGTAAATCTTTATCACTCTACAAAAGAAACTGATAATTTGAACACCATATGAAAAACTCTTTCAAAATAAATATAAAACACGAAGAAAAATATATTTTTATTTCACAACACCATGAACACACCACATTGTGAAGCAACCAATCAGAACCGTTTTTCCTCCATGTTCCTCCATGTTGTGTTCTGCTCACAGAAACACAGCAGCAGTAGTTTTGGTGAAGAAGGGGGGGGGGGGAGGATTTCAGACATCATTTTAGGTAAGACTGGCTGTTTTATTTGGTTTTTATGATTATTTAATGTGTCTGCAGAGTTTTGTAGTCGTTTTTGGTCTGTTTTTCAGAATGAAAGGGAAAAAAACACAGAGAATTTGTGATGAAGATACTGTTTTCACACAATAGTCAGTGTAAATACTGGTAAAAACATGCATGGAAATTGCCTACTTTATGATGTGAAAATATGTATACTAATTCGTTTTTGACTAAGTTTGTATACAAGTTCTTAAAATATACCAATGAAATTTTCATTTTAGGCTGTCAAAATGGTTCGTTAAATATTTTTGTGAGTTTCATAGTAAACATATCAATATTTTACTAACACAGATTTCATTTTTTATGTTATTTTTTGCTCCAATGTGCTCATGCATTTTGTCAAAATTAAAGAAAGACTGTAAAATCATGAAGATGAGGTTGTCCTAAAAACAACAATACCAAACAAGGCCAGATAAATAGTTTTTATGATGGAAATATAAGGGTAAATACAAATTTATACCAAAACGGACATTTAGACCTTAGACCCCAGAGGGTTAAAGAGAAGGACCAAGGTGTAAAAACCTTTGATCAGTAGTTTTGTAGGAGCAGAAGGAAAGAAGATTTTGCTGGGGTTAGAAGAAAAAATATATAACCCTTGTCGTGTATCTGAAAAGTAACAGAAGTATTTTACTTGTTGATCAGCTGTGAGTTTTGCCTCATTAAGCCCTGTCAGGTGATTTATTTGACAGTTCAGTTGAAGTGAAGTAAAAAAAAAAGGGGGAGAAGCGCTTTGATCTGTAGCCGCCTGTGGGAGGTTCAGTAAAGCAAGAAAAGCCCAGATGAGCTCACTTTAGAAGATTAAAGCCTCAGTATAGCTGTGCGTTGTGTCCAGCGCCGCTGGACTCGCGTGTGCTACGTGCCGGCAGTTCATATTATACTCTGTGCAAGTGCAGCTCTCTGGAGTGCAGGCTCCAGCAGCTGCAGCCGGGCGGAGCGTTTACCTACAGGACAAATTGAGGTCGCTGATTGGTCATTTGCTGACACGCGAGGCAGTTTAACAACGCGCGCGTGTAGGAGGTCGTAAAATTTGAGCTTGGCGCGTTCACGCCCGCGATCAATGGCTTTTGCCGCGGCGCTCACATGGCGTGCCGCGGCGCTCGGACTCACGCGGAGCTATACTGGGGGCTTAAGTTAAAGAGAAAGGAAAAAGATGCTTGTGTGTGTTTGTGTAGAATACACAGCTTGTTAAGGAATTTCTGCAAACCAGAAAGTTGGAAGTTGTCCAAAAGTTAGCAGGAGTGATTTGTTGGAGGACTGAACACATGAAACAGAAACGTGAGAGAAAAAAAAAGAAAGAAAAAGAAAGTGTGTACGAGTTGTTGTCAACTGTCAGCAGAGACAGAAATATTTGGGGAGACAAGAATGATAAGTGTGTGTCTCATCCGTTGTGAGTAAGGTCACTGAGCTAGGTGACGATGGTCAGCCTGTGGTGGATGTGGTGAGAAATTGCTCAACATATGGTTCATGGGCCGGAAAAGGTCGGTTAAAATTTGTTTCACTGATTAAGAGGAAGTAAAGAGGAGTAGTGGAGGCTGATGGCAGCCTGAGAGGAGATGTGTGTGAGGAGGTAGACTGAAGAGGGGAGACTGGGGGAGTTTAGAGAGGTGAAGGAATGGAGGTCAGAAGCAGAGTAGTGGAGGTTGATGGATGTGTGGAAGGTCATAAGGGTTAGAACTATGAAGCAGAGAAAAAAAAGGAAGAGGCAAGTTGTTTAAACTTGTAGTTTGCAGAATGTTGATGAATTAAACAGGTCGAGCCCCAGAAATTATGACAAATTGGTCAACAGGTGATATTAGAAATTGATTGAACAGAAAGTGTTGGTTTTCATGTTGTTGTTTTTTTTTTAAAGGAGGAAAGGGGTTTCCAAGTTTTTTTTTCAGGATAAAAAAAAAAAAGTATTTGAGATCACTAATCTCTGTCATTCTATCAATAGAGATAAGAGAGATAAGAGATAAGAGATTTTTTATTAACATTGCACCAGTAAACCAATACAACGTGATCATGTAAACACAGTCATCCAGAGGTCAGAGAATGTTAAGCTGCTGCAATTCAAAACATGCATGTTCAAAACACGCATGTTCGTCAGCGCGGCCATCTCTCATCCATCATGGATGAAGAGCAAAACAGATATGGAAAAAGGAAAAGCACAGTAGGTATCATTTGTGATATTCAAAAAAAGAATTTATCAAAGATTGCCTGAGGACACTCCATGATAAAGTCTCAAAAACTCTATCAGCGAAAGCACAGTCACACGAGACATTGTTGCAGTTTTGACGACAGGCAAGGAGATATTTAGTCTGTGAGTAACTTCAAAGAACACAGTTCAGCAGTTTGTTCAGCTGGGCGTCATCCGAGCCACACACAGAGATCTCTGGGGGGTGCGGGTGAGGGAGATCAGCAAGGGCACTTCAACTCTACGCTCCAGGAGAAAGTTTCCAAACAGGCCTCTTTTCAAGGACGTGTGCAGAAACCAGATTAGATAGTCTTTTTGTTTATTCCAATTCAGACCACAGTGTTCTTTTTCACTGCAGCCTCCAAGTCCAGACGCTGTTTCAGAGCCAAAATTCCAAATCATATGAGGTTCCGGTCTATGAACCCCCATCCATGCCCAGTTGGGACCCAGGCGGCTGTAAACGAGTTCCAAAACGCCCAGCAGGTCCCCGGTAGTCCACCGACGCACCCAACGTGCGATTGAGCTCATACAACAGCTGGGATGAGTTGCTCACGGCCCGGATCAGAGAATCATGCTGATCAGGGAGTTTCGCCAGCGCGCTGATAGCCGCCGAAGCCCTCCTCAGCTTCAGGTAGCAGACAGTCCCTCCGATGCCAAAAAAAAGAGCAGCTGCTACTAATAGTCCAATAATCCACAAATCTTCCACGTCTTCGACACTCAAGACGGTCAAACACATAGGCTGCCACTGTCCCCATGAGTCCATCATGTATCCAGCCGCGTGTGTGTCAGAGGGGCAGACCGCTTCTCCTGGCACGGTCCGCTTCGTGGAAAAAATCTTATCTATTGAAGAAACAGCCCAATTTACTAATTCCATCGCAAATTGGTTCGAGTGAGCGCTGAAGTGTCAGACGAGACAAAAAGCAAGCAGGGAGGAGGAAAAAAACTTAGGGAAGGAAGGAGCAGAAAGATATGCGACTTGCCTTGTCGAGAGCGGAAGTAGCATGTTTTGTGTTACAGCTAATGTGTGGTTCTCGTCGTCTGTCTGGTGGGGCGGCGCGTGGAGGACGACGGGAGTGGCCGGGGCGCCTGTGACATGGTGTCTGCTGGGTCGTCACTTCATCGCTGTTGTGGTGCTGCTGCGTTTGTGCTGCTGGTGACTCCACGCTTCTTCGACACAAAGACGTGTCCTGAAAAGAGGACAGTTGGGGTCTTTGCCACGAGATTAACCTTGTTGAGGAGACAGGACGGCTTCAAGTGTCCTGTGGGTCGGTCCTACTGGTGACAAGTGTGAGCAGAGGTGTCCAGCAGGTGTAACATTCCAGTGCGTCGACCTTTTTGCAACTTTAAGGTCTGCCTAGAAGATGTAAAAAAAAAAGACGACCAGAAAAAGTGCTTACCAATCTTTCACGTGCTTCGAATGAGACTGCATGTAAAAATTGCAGGTGTTTTTGGTACAAGCTGTTCCAGAGGGTGGAGCCACAAAGATCCATCGTGAAGTGATGAGTGTTGGAACATTTCTGATTGTTCCTTGAGCTTTTTATTTTATTTTACCTGAAGTGATGAAATATGATTTTGTTTTTGAGACTAAATGATGATAAGACTTCTTTATGAGTTACAAATATATCATGGTTTGACATGCAAATGTGTAGGCAGTTTATAAAGGAGCTGCAAACAGGTCAATATTTTAACCAGAAACAGAGTGTTGTGTGACGGACAGTAAAATCGTCCTCAGTAAATACCTAGGTGCCTTTTTAAAGGATGAATGTGTTGTATGCTTGTGGGAGTGGGGACAACAAGACTTATTGATTGGTAATTGGCAATTCTGCTTTGCAGTCACTTTTGACCCCTTCCGATGCGTAACGAACTGGTCCCATGAGTGTCGAAACTTATGATTGAGTTTCTAAGTCTGACTGTCCATTTGTCTGATTTCACATGTATTTTACAGGGAAAGGTATTTTACATGCAACTATGCAGTGTCCCTCCTTTGCTTATTTTTTAGTGCTTTGCTTTGTGTAACTTGAGTTTTATTGAACCGAGTAAAGGATCATATGTGTAGATTGATCTATAACACTGCCTTAGAATGAAGATTGAACTTATAGTGGGACTGATAAATGTCCCATGAGGTGACAAGAAAATTTTTCAGAAAATCATAGGGTGGAATGAATTTAGAGTTTATTAATGTTTTTCTGACTAAATGTTTATCAATTTTTATGTTAAGAGTTAATGCTTAATGCAACACTTGTGAGAGAAAACATTTTAGTTTAGTGTCAAGAAACTATTTGCAATTAGGTTTGATCCGGCGAAAGAGTTGTGTGAAAAAACTAAGCTCGTTTTGTTCACATGACCTCGTAGCCTCCTTGGTAACAGATCTAACAAACCCTTCAGATAAGACATGTTTTCTTTTAATGATGCCTAGCACCACTTTACTCTGAAAAACAAGATGAGGTGAAGTCATAGTGTGTGCACAAAGACACACACACACACCCAAAACATGCACAAATACATTTCGAGGTATAAATTGAGAGGCGCTCGGATGAACAATTTGAGAGTCTGCCGTGATCCTGATCAAGATGCTCGGCTACGTTGATGTATATTCCCGCCAAAACTGAAATGGCTCTCCCAGTTGTGTCAAAAGGTGAGGGATAATGATTTTACATCAATGCCTAAGTTTGTGTGTGCTGTTAGTACTGTGGCGGATTTAAATGACACTTTATTTCTAGCAGGAAAACTGTACGTTTGACTTGTATGTTTTTACTTGTCCTTTTTCTGTCACAGTTTTCTTTAATAAATGACATCATTATTGTTAAGGGAATCTGTGTTTTTTTTCTTCCAAACAAGTGGGCCTACCTTTCACAAATCTGAAAAGATGATAAAACATTAACCATTTGGGTTGATCTGAAATATCATAGAACACCATCTTATTTAAAAAAAAAATTATCTCTATGCCCATTTTATAACTGTCTATTGTTGTCACTGTTGTCATCATTATTTGTTAAAATCAACTCTCTCTTGTAAATAAGTCCTCAAGGCTCAATGGGATTAACCTGTATAAATAAAGGTTGAATCAATAAAGTAAACTTTGGTACAAAATGTGTTAAATAATACACGTCATATCTTTATTGAACAAAAATCTTCATGCTAACAGTGCCATTGTAATTTCAGAGATTGAGGAGAAACAGAAGTGAGGTGAGTGAGATGAGGGAAAGATGAAAATGTAGCCTCAGAGGACAGGGATGATGGTCCAGGATCGACAGGACCAGGAGGATGTATCAACAGGCGATGCAATCAGGGAACAGAGATGAAAAACCTGAGGGAACAATTTGAACACAAAAAAATTACAAAAGCAGGATAGAAGAACTTCAGACTTGAAAATTAAAACAGTTTGTGAAGAAAAATGTTAATGGAAAATAAATACTGACAGTTTTTGTTACTAAAGATAAAATGAAGGCAATTGGCATGAAGAATAACTTCCCAGTTCCATCTGATAGTTTAATCATTGAAAAAAAAATGTTAATGTTCTACAATTTATTGATGTCGTCTCATCTCAACTTGACCCATAACTAATCATCTAAAACTATTATGTAAATTAACAGTTCTGCAGTAAATACCAACTTTGTGAAGGTTTGGTGTTAAAGTAATTTTATCCAAACGTGTTGATTAAGATATTCTTGTTTAAGACAGAAAATTAGATATTGTACCTTTGTGATACTCTGCAACATTCAAGTCATTCTCCTGTAGTCTAACCTTGAAAACATAAAATTACTCATCTCCACGATCACGTTTCTTTAAAGATAATGTCACAATTTATGCTGCAGTCTTTCACAGAGGATCTATAACTTTAAATTAACCACGTTTATCTCTCAGGAAAAAAAGGCTATATTTTGAGAGTTCAGTAACTGGAATTACCATAAAATATATTTTTTTTAACTTTCAAAATCGAAGCTGTAATGAATATTTTAAAATGCTGAATTAGACAGAAATAGATCAGTTTAAACCAGTCATGATTGAAGAGCTAGCTGTAGTTAAAACACAACTGGCAATTTAAAATGTTTAATTAACAAAAACTGGCAACATGAAGTATTAATGTTGATAAAATGGTACAGAACAGTCTGTACTTTCATCAACTCAATGGAGAAAACACGTCTGAAACATCAAGAATGAACTACGTTTGATGCTAGCAGCGCTGCAGTTTGGAACATTTTAGAACAAATCGGCCCGAACCGCCCCCTCCATAACCCACCATTCTTACAATGGGAGTCTATGGAAGTGTCGCAACTCTCTCTCTATATGGCTCTGCGTAAGCTGTATAGTACGGTACTGACCTGACTCGCTGACTATGAAACTGTAGTGGCACAAATTAGACCCTAGAGAAACACATAGTATGAATGTATTGTGTTTTTTTTTTGTTACCTCTTATACGTTAAATTTCTCTCATCTTTGTCATAGATAAACATTGAACTGATGGTGCCAAGTGGGACTGGTTTAAAACCTGTAAGAGGGAAAACGGTCCCGTTATTTGTATACCCAGAGGTAGGAGCACCCGAGCTATTGCAACAAGGTGTCCAGAAAATGAGGATGTTCAACAAGGACATACAAGAAGGGCCGTATATCCTGTTATACCCAGACTGCTCCAAGGTAGTCACTGTGCCTGGATCAGAAAGACCATTTAAACTGGTTGATTATAAAATGGCACTAGGACGGCAATATTCCAGGATTTCTTTTTATATTTGCCGGGAAACACATTGTAAAGGAGGTGAGTGGATATAAAGATTAAATACAAAGTATTTTAACTTGTTTCAATCTACTGAAAGATGAATCCACAGTATCTACCGGTATATGAACAGTTCTTTATTTTTACAGAGGTGGGTGATACCTCAGATTCTGATCCAGAAATTGTTATAACATCAAGGAGCATGGCTGAGTTCAATCAAGCTGACACAGTGGTATATCAAACATTCACAAAACGGGGGTGGGGGGGGGGAGATGGACTGTTGCACTTTAAATTTTATTTTTGTGTTGAAATTTGTACAGTATTTAGTGCAGACATTTTCTGTTGAAATAACAGAAGGATATGTTATTTTATGTTTGACACAAGAAAGTTAATATATGTTTGAGACTTCATAATACTTTACTTAATGAATTAACTTAAAATAAATTATTTATTTTATTTATTAACATATCAATTACTAAACCAATGCAGTTTGCTAGGGATCAATGTTTTTGGTTTATTTTAGAGAGACAGAAAAAGATACTTTCAAATCCAAAACCACATTCATAACTGAATAAGAACAAATTTAAATAAATATTTTTTTTTGTGTGAAAAGTTACAAGAAGGATCCTTCTTAAATCAGGAGCATCATGAAGAGTGTATGTCCTGATGCAGCTCGATTATTCAGGTCAAACAAATTTATCTAGGATAAGACAGGTATTCTGAACAAATTCTTCTTTGTTGAAACATTTTTTCTGAGGGGCTGCAAAAACTCAGTAAAATAGCACCTTCTTTTAACCTTTTTAGCCTTTCTTTTAACCATTAACTGCCTGAAACTAGGTAATTGCATGTAAAGGTACATCAGCATAACAATTGATCGTCAAAGCATAGTTGCACTGCAACAATGATGGCTGCTTGCTATTCACCAGGGGTTGAGTTGCTCTTGGTATTCTTACATATTCTTGATCAAGAGAGAGAGACATACACACATTCTTGATCAAGAGAGAGAGACACACACACAAACTATCACACACAATGCTTTTATTGCATCACTCAGCCCTCTGTGAATAACAAGCAGCATAACAACCAATTATTAGGGTTGTCTTACTTTTACATGTGAATAGCTATTTTCTGGCTGCATATCAATGTACAGATTGTTAAAGGGGACCACATTGAAATATATTTCTATCAGTATTACATTACACCCATTATGTTCCATTATTTGTATTCACTTAATTCTGCCTTATAATGTGAAATGTGACACAAGGCAGAACGTTTTTCTCTCTGGCTTTGTTTTCACTAGGGAACAGTTACACGCCTGCACAATTCAACAGACCCAACATTTGATGTTTACATTGAAGCTGATACTGTAGTTTGTTGACAGAAAGGAGGGTCACGTGGTAGTGTAGGTGGTTCCAGGGCGGTCCTGAAGCAGTCCAAGGAGGTTCCAGGTTCCAGGAGGCGGTGACGACATCCGGGGTTTTTATAACCATGGCCCTGCCTTTGAAGATGTGTGTGTGGACTTGTGCTCGGTGAGAGGTCTGTTGTTGCTGTAAGGTTTATTCTTATTATGTACAATAAACCTGCATAACTTGCACATTCGTTTCAGAGCTTCCTTCAACCTTTTGAATTCGCAACAACATATTCAAAATTCACTTTTTAATGTTTTTTTTACTCAACTTTGGGTATTTACTTCATAAAAAAACAGTCCTAAGGCCAAAAAAATGCACCCAGTGGTTTATTTACTCTAAGTAGATTTATTTATCTTTGATAAATACACTTCGTTTCCCACTTCCTGCGGTTTGTGATGTCACAAACCGCAGCCAACCACCTCAAACCTGAGTCCAGCCCCTCACCTAGCAACCCCTGGTGATGCTCCACCCACTTCAGTATTAAACACATGACTGTTGTTTTTCATGATTTCATCTCATCTTTTGTTTATATGTTCTTAATTTCATTTTCGTTTCAGAGCTTCCTTCAACCTTTTGAATTCGCAACAATTTGGTGACCACCGACGTTGGAGGTTGTGAAGGGAGACGATTTGGAGGGTTTCCCCCCACCGACAGGGACGAGCACGCGCGCAGTCAACAACCGGTGCTTCACAGTGTAGGTGAGCAGAACTCCTCTTACACAAAACGTCTGCGTTTGGACACACTAAATTATTTGTTGGCTGAGGGCTGTTTGTCTCCAGGTGGGCCAATGGTTTATAATGTTAGCAGCTAAAAGTAAAAAACGTGAACTACTGTTGGTATTTCATTTGGATGTGCAATTTTTTGCGGTTCTTGTACATGTAAGTAAAGTGAAAAGCACATAGAAGTCCATACACGCGCAGGGATAATTTACGAGTGCCTTTGTTTGCTTTTTCCCCCTCTATGAGCTCCGGCCTGTCGGCTAGGAGACGCTTTCTTTTTTTTTCCTTTTGGACTCCGGGACGCTGTGGGGCCGAGGGCAGATCGTGAACTCCGGGACTTTGCTCGCCGTAGAGGTCACACTGGCTTTAATCCGGCACACGCTCGCCGTATAGAGTGGTTTGGCCGCTCCGGGTTCACAATTTGCCGTGCATGTGATTAAGTTCACATCCGGGACCTGTGTTCGCTGTAGAGTCACATCTTTCCCTCCCCTTCCCAGTTGAAGTTCCATCCATCCATCCATTTTCTTCCGCTTATCCGGGGTCGGGTCGCGGGGGTAGCAGCCTAAGTAGGGAGGCCCAGACTTCCCTCTCCCCAGCCACTTGGAGCAGCTCCTCTGGGGGAATCCCAAGGCGTTCCCAGGCCAGCCGAGAAACATAGTCCCTCCAGCGTATCCTGGGTCTTCCTCTGGGTCTCCTCCCGGTGGGACATGCCCGGAACACCTCACCAGGGAGGCGTCCAGGAGGCATCCTAACCAGATGCCCGAGCCACCTCAACTGGCTCCTCTCGATGTGGAGAAGCAGCGGCTCTACTCCGAGTCCCTCCCGCAGATGGCCTCTGGAGGTTCTGGTCCAGGGACCGGCTCGGAGCTGCAGTTGAAGTTGATTACCGTATTTTCCGGTGTATAAGTCGCAATTTTTTTTTTCTTTCATTTATTTATTATTTTTTTACTTTCTTTTGTTTATTTATTTATTTTTTCTTAGACCCTTGCGACCTGTACTCCGGAAAGTGCTGCATACACGCAAACAAAGGCAACAGGGAAAGATTATTTATTTTCATATATTGTTTTGTGGGTTGTTGGATGCAGAGGGCTGGCTGGAGCCTGCACATGCAGCTGTCACACGGCCGGTCTCCCCCACTGATTTGCTGCGGTTCCTGCAGATGGGGCTCCCCTCCTCCCTTCCCCCCCCCTCCTCCCCCCCGCCGCAGATGGCCTCTGGAGGTTCTGGTCCAGGGACCGGCTTGGAGCTGCTGTTTGTTCCGTTGGTTTTGTTCGGTGCTGCTGTTGAAGAGACTCCGGAGTGCAGTTGTTGGTTGGTTGACGGTTAACAGTTTGCCCATTAGACAGATTTTTTATTCTTATTTTTATTCTCATTTATTGCATTTGTGAGTGTAAAAGCCAGGGAGACGGGAACCTGGTCTGGGGATGTGCCCGAAGCAGTTTCGCAGATGCGAGCTGCTGGCTCGGACTCAGATTTATGGCTTCTAACAAGATAACACTTTCCTGTTGGTGCCTGACACGGAGTGAAAGAGGTACCGGGAAGGAGACATCTCCTCCCCTCCTCCCTCACCACCCTCCCCTACGCGTCTGTGAATCTGCTTGCACGTGCACAAATGCCTCTTTCATCCATGAATCTGATAACGGGGAGTTTTACAACTTAATCAGCTCAGGCTGGGACTGTAAAAGTTACTGTTTATTAGTGTAGTTACTTCAGTGCTGCTATGGAGGACACTCCAGAGTAAAGGACTTAGTTAGTTTGTCAGATTTTTATTTTTTTGTTGCTGTGACTTTTGTTTTCAACACGCTGACCTCTCCAGATACACAATACCCTATATTTTAGTTTTTGTTGATTTCCTTCTGTGGCAGTCTGTTGGACAATATACTGTAATCATTGTCCTCACAATGCAGTACTGTATTTTTTGCAGATATGTGCTTTTCACTCTCAGTGTTAAAGGCACATTTCAGATTTTATAGGTGGGGTTCACATGACCATGTTGGCAAATGCTATCTTGCCTGTTGCAGGTAGCTTTTTGCATTGCCTAAAGGAGTACATGCAGGGTTAATTTCACGCCTTTAATTGTTACGTTTCCAGTTCTCATCACTTCAGCCTAGTGGGGTGCAGGTCATGTTTAATGACATATGAACAAGGCCTGTGTAATGGTGGTTTGGAGTACTTTGGTGGTTTGTTTTATTTTATTTATTTGTTTTTTATATGTGTATTTCTTTTCTTCTTGGAGGACTGCCGTTTGTTTGTTCTGCAGGATCGTTCTGCCTTGGCCTTCTGACCTGCTCGACAGAGTCTGGAAGGGAGTCTTCACACAGCTGACATACTGCAGGGGGTGACTTTATTTGGGTGTTTTCTGAGGATTTCAGCTTGGCATCTAATCAGTGACTGCTGCAGGTGTTCCATGACGACGTTTGGTTAGCAGTTAATTATTTCTACTTGGTGGTGGATTTCACTTATACACAGATATGCAGCTCTCAATTTACAATTTTATTCCTCACCCTACAACATTCGCATTGCTCAGTACACTCGTTTGCATACACCTAGGTTCCCTCAACCATAGCATGGACTAGTTGCATCATGACTCTCTAGTTTTGAACGCCATTCTTGGACAGATCACATTTTGTGCTGTCATTGAAGCTAGGTTTTGCTAACAACTCCTGTTGGCACCTGCACTGGACTGCACTGAACTGTCGAATTGCGTTGTGTTCAGCTGAGCTACAAGCTGACACCACCTGCACTGAACTGCCGAAATGCATCAGGTTCAGCTAAAGCCGCAAGCTGTCATGACTCATACCTGAACTGCAGTGGTAGGCAACGCTAATCCAAAAATTAGTTCCGCTATTTCTAAAGCACTAATTAATTTATTTAGGTCCGCAATTTCAAAAGCACTAATGTCTTATGAAAATTAGGGGAAGCTAATTCTAATCCGCTAATTAAATTCAACAATTGGTAGCAGCAAGTTATGCAATATTTGCACTACACTGCCAACTAGCGGTGCATGAACTGTTATACAGTAAGTTGTTTGAGTTTCAGAGTATTTAGTTTGGTTCTCTTCAACAGGTTTCACAAGGACAAAATGTACCCATTCCAAAGTCTGTTAGCTAAACTGCAGACATATTTGGCTGTTTTTTTTTTTCTTCTTTTGTTACTTTTAGTACCACTAGATCGCATGTGTCAAACTCAAGGCCCGTGGGCCAAATCCGGCCTACCATAACCGTTTCTGTGGCTCTCTACACCCTAGAACTTCAAGATAACAGTTGTAAGCATGTTGTTCTCAGGTGATGGGTCCCCATCCCTACACTCCCTGGTCTCTCTGTTAATTGTCTTGCTTATCTCCTCCATTTTGTTGTCCAGGTGTTTGTGATTGTCATGCTGTGTGTTCATGTACCTGTATATAAAGTCAGGGATTTTGTAATTGATAAAGCTCTGTATATGTTGTATAACACAATCATTGTTCCACATTTAATCTATTGTACTGTATTGAGGTTTGGGGAAAAGCGTGCAAAACAATTACAAAGCCTGTTTTTATTTTACAAAAGAGAGCTGTAAGAGTAATCACCAGAAAACATTTCAGTCACCCATCAAACACCTTGTTTCTTCAGCTAAATTTATTGAAATTCCAGGAATTGGTAGAATATAGTATTTTATCAGTTATGTATAGGGCTCATAATAACACATTACCTTTAAATATCCAAAGAAATTTAGACAAAGTTATTACAATCTTAAAGGGACAGATATTCATCAAACCACAATTCAGAACCAGCTTAAAGGGACGGTCTACCTCAATTCAGGGAGTTGGATTGTGGAATGTTCTGGAGAGTGATGTTAAAAATGCAAAATCAATTCATTCATTCATTCATTCAACCTTTATTTATACAGGCTAGCCTCGTTGAGTCACGGGGACTCATTTACAAGAGGGACCTGTCTCACTCACACCAAACAACCATCCACTCTCACACTCACACCTAGGGTCAATTTAGAGTCACCAATCAGCCTAACAAGCATGTTTTTTGGTCTGTGGGAGGAAACCGGAGTACCCGGAGGAAACCCACGCATGCACGGGGAGAACATGCAAACTCCACCCAGAAAGGCCCCGGACCGGGATTTGAACCGGCAACCTTCTCGCTGAGAGGCAGCAGCTCTACCAGTTGTGCCAACGTGCTGCCCAATGTATACATTTAAGAAAAAGGTCTTAAAGGACTTGCTCAAAAACTATATATGATGAAGCTTAGTGTGTTTGTGTATTACAGTTAGAAAAATTAAGTAGAGTTATTCATTTTGTGATGTAGTTTGAAGGTTATCATTGGTTGAACAAACTGTGAAATAAATAAGGGGCAGATATAATAAGATTTCATCTTCTTTCTGCTCCTTTTCATTTTATCCTACTTGTATTCTTGTATCTGATGAAACTGTTTTGTAATGTTCTTTTAAAATGAATGAATAAACATCAAATTAAATCAAATCAATGGCCCAGTCAGAGTCCAGAACCTGAAACCTTCAGAGAGCTGAGCAGAAACCTCAAAGAACTGAAGCAACAATGGAAAGAAGAGTGGGTCAGAACTCCTCCAGAACCAGGAGAGAGACTGATGAAGTCCTGCAGACTGATGAAGTCAGAGAACCACAGAGGATTCTGCTGCTGAAGGAGGTTCTGTTGGGTCAGAGGCACAAGCTGAGGTTAAATTTTAATGATTTTAGAACTTGTTAAAGATCAGCCATCCAGCTAACTGTCTATCCATCCATCCATTCAGCTAAAAGTCTATTCATCCTTGTATCTGATGAAACTGTTTTGTATTGTTCTTTTAAAATGAATGAATGAACATCAAATCAAAAATAAGTCTGTATCTCTGTGTTTATCATTGTCCTGGCATTGTCTCCTCCTGTTGCCTCTGTCTCCTGAGTTCCTTGTGATTCCCTGAGTATGTAAGTTTGCTGCCCTGCGGACGCCATTTTGAAGAGTCCTAATGGTGAACTACTTTTTTTAAATCCAGCAGATTTGACCATTTCGTGAAACTCTCAAGCTCAGGAAAACTTGTGCTATAACGTCAGCTATGAAATATATTTTTTCTCAGCAAAGAAATAATTGTTTTACCGTGTTTTGTTGTAAAATCCTGGCTTCTTTGGCCGTCGCGGACGCCATTTTGAAGAGTGCTAATGTGGCGAAATTCTATTTTTAAATCCAGACGCGTCGCGTAGGCCCTGAGAAACATCCATAAGTTCACCCTCCATGTTAAAAAGTCTTCGTCTGACTCTTCGAAAACAAGCAATAAGGCTCCAGAGTAACACACTGGCTGCTAACTGCTAGAGAGAGAGCACACACCAAGAGACTGAGGGGGACGCTTTTTTGTGACGGACCACATCCGACGCTGCTCGTAAATACGTTATTTCGTTTTTACTGATAGATAAATAGTTATTAGCGGTACTGCATTTTAAATAAAAATAGCATAAATCCGCTTATGAATTATAAAACTTAGTCAATCTGCTATAAAGCTAACAGATTATTTAGCTACGCTAAAAGCGGATTAGCGCAATAGCGCTACCTAGCGGTCGGAGGCCCACCACTGCTGAACTGTTACATGGAGTTTTACATTTTTGCACCAGTTTCAACTCAAGTCTATGAACTGTGGTCTGCACCCACTTCTGAACTCTTGACATCTCCTATGGGAGCTGGAGAACTCATGACAAGTGATAGTCAAGCTGGGAAACGTCACCACCAAACTTTGCAGCCTGGCTGATGTGTCAGCTGACCATGTGATCTTCAGGTGGTGATTCATAACTTCAGTTTAATGATCAATACTATCTTTGCTATGGTAAAATCTCACACACACACATGTACACGCTTTTCATTATGACACACAGAACTGATCTCACTGACACGTGACCTGCACAGCCACACTTCTCATGGATTGTTGGATTACCATACACATTTTTTTTTATCCTTCATGTACTCGCGTTAGAGCAGTACAGTTTGGTTCTATTTTCTCCATCATGTTCGGTATGGGCACCTGTTGCGTTCCTTTTTGGATGGGTGTTTTTCTTTTTCTTTTCTTTTTCATCACCTTTTTGACAGGCATAGGTAGAGAGTTCGCTGACATGATGCAGAGAAGGAAGGTAAATGTTTTCTTTGTCCTAGAGACCGAGTGGAAGGGCAGCAAGGCTCACGGTGTTGGAGCAGGGTTCAAACTCTCTTACTTTGGTGTGGATAGCGGAGGAGATGGAGTAGAGGTTGTGTTGAAGGAGGTGTTGACATAGGATGTAGTGGTGGTGTAACATGTGTCAAATGGGGTGATGTGTCTTATGGTTGAAGTATTAAGTCTGATGCTAGGTAGTTGGGTTCGGATGTTTTGAGTTTTTATTTTTTCTTTCTTGTAGTATTTCCATCTGTAGTACAGATGACGTTTGTGTTATGAGCATTCCATTATTTTCTTTGTAACAGGATGTTTTTTGATTACCTCCTGTTTCAAAAGGGGATGACGAATAACAAACATACTGTATAGTTAAACACACCATTTCAAATACCTAATTAGATCAACGTTTTAACTCTTCATACAGTGATGAGAGCTGGAAACAATTATACATTTGATAAAGTTATAAAAGATCATTTTAATAAGTGCCTAAAAACAGGTTGTTGGATAGTAGTTGCTCAACAAGATTCTGTTGAACCCACCTCTTGATCTGAATGTTTGGGGTAATTTATACAGATTTAGTGCTGACTTTGTCTTATTTTTTCATTTACAGGTCAAATCCGGACTTCTGATGATCGTGACGGAACACGCAAAATAAGATTGTGAATAATTTATATCTGAAATGGGGAAATGCACTTTACAATCACATGTTTTCACAGCTGTGATGGACAAGCAGAGAAACCCTACCATAACTGGGTTTACATTCCTCCCCTTTTCAGCAGATTAATTAATGTTGAATGAATGCTTAATGCTGCAGTGTAAACAATGATGGGAAGATCTATTTCCCTGCACCATTTTTTTTATCTTACAGGTTAACAGGTGGAACATGCAGCAGAGCAGAACTAATCACATTAACTAACAAACTAACCAACTAATCACTAATATATGCCAAGGTTTTCTCATTATTTGTTGAAACCTCTCAATTGTTGTTTACACCATATGTTGAAAGTGTTAACCTTTCCTGCTCAGTCTTTCATCCGTGGTCAAAAGACACAGGGGAGATCTTCCTCCAGGGCTGAAGTCTCTGCTTCAGGGTTAACTCCCTCACTTGCCTAGCACATAAACCACACGGTGGCTGCAGGTTAATCCTCTTGTTTTTAATAATAATTACAGCCAACAGGTGCACAAACAGACTTTCTTACAGCCGCGTTTTACTTTGCCGTTTACTTTTCTCCACACACACACACCGTCACGTCTTGCTCCTCTCAACACGTGCAGAACATGAGCACGTAGCGCCCTCTTCTGGCCGGCGGACGGCCGACACACATCTCACCCTCCCACACACACACACACACCACTCACTGAGCCATTCATCACATGCAGTGGAGGCACTTTCTGCAACACTACCCCCACTCTGGATGGCAATTAAACAATAATTCCAATCCAGTCTCACAATGCATAAAACTGATACACAATCCCTATAGCTAATAAGAGATAACTGTGTCAATCATAATTACATGTAGAGGAGGTATAGCATCAAACCACATGTCCCAGTGATATAATTAGCTCATTTTAAGGTGTGTCAACTTGTGCAAAAAGTAAACTTTACATGCCATAGGGGAGGAAAGAAATTACTCAGCGGCATCTATGACGACCAGGCAGGAAACTAACTGAAATCTATCAGGTACAAAAACATGCAGAAAAACACGGTCTTTAGATAAACCATTTGCTTTTCAGCCAAATTGACTTAGCAGTTTGAACAACTGAACAGTAATAAAGAAAACAGGCACTTGTGGCTTTGATTAACAGTTTTAGAGAACTTCGCAGGACACCTGAACAGCTGGAACCTTAAACTGAGTCCATTCTACTTGGAACTACCCATGTACCGTACCAGTCCGGTGCTCTGCGCCGACGCCTAGATCGTCAAACTGGTGGGCCCAAAGGAGGTGAATATCCCACCGCACCCCCACCATCCTCATGATTGACATGGGAAGGGGAGGATGGAACAAACACACCCGGATGGGAATCCGCTGCAGTTGAAGTAGGCAGCAGGGAACAACCAACGCCCCTGCTGGTTTCATCAGAGAACAAACCCTGCAGGTCCAGGTCACAGTCCGCCGAGTCCTCCTCCAAGGTTGGTGGTGGAACCTCGGTAGGTTCCCAGTGTTGACTCTGATCCAGGACCCATGTGTTGTCCAGGGGCTCCCGGCTGCGGTAGTGCTTTAGCTGGTCATGGTGGACGACTTTCACCTTGGACCTTGGGTTCTTTTGTATCCGATAAACTAGGTCATCCAGTTGGCCTAGGATGAAGAATGGTCCTTCATATGAGGGAAGGAACTTTTTGACTTTGTTCTTGACATGACGTGTCCCTTTAATGAGATACCACACAGGGTCTCCGACTTTATACTGTGTGTGGCAGCAGTTCTTGTCATACTGTCTCTTTGCACGTGTGACCGAGTCCCCCAGTGCTTCTCTAGCGATTTGGTGAGCCAGCTCCAACCGTTCCCTCATCTGTTGCACATACTCTGGAGCAGTGGGTTGGTTTTCTGGATCAGGAGGCAAACCTGCGACAAGGTCCACTGGTTCACTTACTTCTCGGCCCCACATCATAAAGTTTGGAGAGAAACCGGTAGCACTATGCTTGGTTGCCCTGTATGCCATAACAGCATAAGGAATCATCAGGTCCCAATCCCAATGACAGTGTTCTGCTGTAGTAGCCAGGATCTTTTGGAGGGTGGCGTTGAAACGCTCGACCTGACCGTCCGACTGCGGCCTGAATGGTGTTGTGTGAGTCTTGTCTATCCCAAACAAACTACACATCCCTTGGAACACCTCAGACTCGAAATTGCGTCCCTGGTCACTGTGTAGCGCTTGAGGGATTCCATAGCGGCACACCCACTCACTAGCAACTATACCAGCAACAGTTACAGCTCGCTCATTTGGAATAGGAAATGCTTCAGTCCACTTTGTGAAATAGTCTTGTATCACAAGCACATAGCGGTTTCCACGTTCAGTCTCGTTCAGTGGCCCCATAATATCCAGTGCAATACGCTCCATAGGAGCTCCTACCTGGACTGTTCCCATAGGAGCTTGTGGTGTCTTCTGCGGTCGAGCCCTGGATGCACAGCTGATACAGGTTTTACACCAGAGGGCAACATCCTCCCTCATGTGGTACCAGTAGTATCGGGTCCTTAATCTGTTCAGGGTCCGCTCTACACCAAAATGTCCACCCACTGGCCCTTCGTGCATCTGCCTCAACACGTCAAGTTGTAGTTTACGTGGCAGTACAATTTGTGGGTAGAATTGGGTGTCATCGAGGCAATAGAATCGACGGACTAGAACTCCATCTCTGAAGTAGAGTCGTTTCCATTGAATCCAGTATGTCTTAGTGGCTGGGCTGCATGGTGAGACAACAGGCCATGGGGGCGTTTATCACTGGCCTTCATCCAGCTGCGTATGGGTGCAATGTCCACATCAGCATCCTGGGCCTGGCTCAGCTCCCCCATGGTCCAACCATGAAACAAGGAAGCTGTGTCAAGAGTCTTAGGCACGTATATTTTTTCAGTCAATTTCACAGTACATCCATCAGTATGAGCATTCTGATGCGGTTTGTCTGTATCAGTGGAAGTGTTTTGGTTTAAAGTCTCTATATCTGATGTGAGGGTGTTTTGACTTACCCCCACTGGACGAACTGCTGTGGTGGGTGGTCTGTCCTCCTCTACCCCCACTGGACAAACTGCGGCAGTGGGTGGTCGGTCCTCTACCTCCACTGAACTCAGCAACAGGGAGCTGGTGTCAGAGTTCAAATCACATTGGACAGCTTGATGGTTGATAGTTTTGGGTGATGTAGAAAAATTTGGCACTTTACATGGGCAGGACTGGCGGCAGGGTCTCCTGGAGAGGCTGTCAGCATTGGTGTGCTGTCGACCCGGGCGGTGGATAATCTCAAACTCATATTCAGCCAGCTTCTCAAGCCATCGAGCTAACTGTCCTTCTGGCTCTCTCATTTTGGTCAGCCAGCGCAGACTGCTGTGGTCCGTACGCACCTTGAACGGCCGGCCGAGGAGATACTGGCGAAAATGGGATGTGAAATCCACTATGGCCAGAAGTTCACGTCTTGTTGTGCAGTAGTTTTGTTCAGGCTTTGCCAACTTGCGACTGCCATAAGCCAACACTCGTTCCACACCCTCCTGCATCTGCGACAGTACAGCACCAATGCCGGTGTCACTCGCATCAGTGTCGAGTATCATTTCACCGCAGTCCAGGGGATAGCCAAGAATGGGGGCTGAGGTGAGACGACACTTTAACTCGTCGAAAGCAGCTTGGTGTTCAGCATGCCACTGGAAACGTGCATTTTTCATGGTTAGGTTATGAAGGGGTTCAGCAATAGATGCAAAGTCTTTTACAAATCGGCGATAGTATGAGGCCAGGCCGATGAAACGTCGAACCTCCTGGATGGACGATGGAGTGGGCCACATTTGGACCTTTTGGACCTTGCTGGGGTCCGTAGCTATACCCTGTTCAGACACTATGTGACCTAGGTAAACCACCTCGCGGCGGAAAAGGCAGCATTTGGCAGGTTTTAATTTCAGGTTAGCTTGTTGTAGTCTGTAAAACACCTGGTCAAGCCGCTGCAGCA
>JBBPBX010020644.1:18787-43162 GCA_038048925.1 Garcialebias charrua | reverse complement strand
ACGGACACCCATGAGGCCTGTCCAGTCTGCCTGGGTATACGGGAACCCCCGACCTACGAACGAGTTTGGGACCTAAGAACCGTTCGCAGCTCGATCCTGTCGTAGCTAGGGGGTGAAAATAACGTCCCGTTCGTAGGTCGTTATTCCGTTCATAGATCGCGGAAATACCGCTAACGGTGCGCCGCGCACACATTTAACAGCATGAGACTGACATACTGGGCCATAAACATGCACAGAACTTTATTTACAAACACTTATCTAAACCATTGTGGTGTGATCACACCGAACAGCGTTTCAACTTCCAAAAAGCTCGTCACGCACGCAAGTGGACGCACTTGGTGTCCAGACCTACTTGGACCAGAACGCCAGAACGCGAAACTGCTGCGGGGTGTGTGGGAGGAGCTTACCGGTATACCGAGTCCGCCAGGCGAGGAGCTTTTTATTTCTGTCTCTGTGGAGCAGACTTGACTGGTCGTGAAGGACTTGTTGCGAACACACAGCTACAATGAGTTTCTCTTCCATAGTACACGACCTCGCGGGTCTTTTCTGTGTCCCACAAACAATACGTCACATAGTGCGCGCGCCCCCTCGTTTCCGCGTCACATAGCGGACTCTCCTCCCCCCCTCTCTCCCCCCGACTCTCCCTGATTGGTTGACACACCAACCAATCAGGTAGAGTTGAGCGGCGTTTGAACGTTTGAACGGCGAAATCTTCAGCATGGTGAATGCGTGCTTTGGAGGCTGAAGCCGGTTCACGTGCACGGAAAACGCTTTCCAGCACGCTCAACACGCACGCGACGTGACGCCCGACGCCAAGACGCGGCTGGAAGCGCGTCCCCCATTGACTTTGCATGTAAACTGGACGCTCCTGCCGTTGAAACGCTGTTCGGTGTGATCACACCATTACACCACACATTCATCCATAAACACACACAGTAACTGTACATCAGTAACTTCACATCAGAACTGCAGGAAATCAGCAGGAAATCACATCAGCAAAATGATGTCAACAATCACACATGAACACTTCTCAAAGTGCAGCTTTTAACATCACAACAGCAGCAAATCAGGGACTCACATCAGCAAAATGATGTCAACAATCACACATGAACACTTCTCAAAGTGCAGCTTTTAACATCACAACAGCAGCAAATCAGGGACTCACATCAGCAAAATGATGTCAACAATCACACATGAACACTTCTCAAAGTGCAGCTTTTAACATCAGAATGCTAACGTGTGCTAACGTTGGCTTTAGTCTAAAACTGCTAAATTTAAATTTACTGGATTACAGTTCTGTACTGTACCTGTTCGTACGTTGTTCGTTGTTGTTTTTTTCTCGTTGTTGTTGTTCTTGTTTGTTCGCTGTTCGTATGTCTCTTCTCATCAATTGCCGTAACAAACCACGAGGACAAAATGGCCGCAGCCCTTTAAATAGTTACCGCTTTACCTGTACGGATCCCTCCGCCGCCAGGTGCACTGCGGCTGTGTGTACATCTGCCAGAAGCCCAGCCCCCCCCTCTCGCTGGCGGTACTTTTACACTGTCATGCGCAGTGTCATGCCCATGCCCAACAAACAACAGCCAAGGCAAAAGGCAATCCCCTCCCCCACCTCGCCGATTGCCGTATGTGACGCAGTTACGCCGTAGCTCGATTATATACTTGTAATGGGGCTCGTTCGTAGGTCGTGCATCCAGTCTGCCGTAGCTCGATTACATATTTTGACTTGGTTCGTTCGTAGGTCACGTATTTTCCGCCGTACGTCGATGGCATTCTTCTACTTTGGCTCGTTCGTAGGTCCAGGCATTTGTAGGTCGGTGGAGTCGTAGGTCGGGGGTTGGGTGTATTTCATGCAAGACAAGCTCTGGACGCGCCCAATTCTTGCCCACACTACAGCCATATGCTGGATGCGGTGCTGCGGCATCAGGTGGATCTCGTGGCTAAGGCCATGGGAAGCTCAGCTGGACAGCAGGACCCAGACACCACAGAGACCCTCACTCCGACCCCGGAGCTCGAGAACATGGTTCTACACGACAGCACGCGCGTCGAATGGGGCGACAGCCCTGACCCGCTCGCTCCCATGGTGGACCTGAAGGCTCCAGTAGACCTCAGCGTCCTGGCTTTACGCCACTCTACGCGCGCATTCTGTGCGCACGCGTTCGCTGGTACAGCTCTGCTTTCTTTCTCACGTTAAATGCTCGCGTTTTCGCTCCAAATCCTTGTTGTAATTTGATCAGCTGCGCGCGAAGCAGGACAAACTTAGGTCGCTGATTGGTCACTTGCTGACACGCCTACTGAAATGATTGACAGCGAGTGGGACAAGCCGCTGTCTCTGCTTCAGACGAGCAACGGTTCGCTCGGCTGCTCCCGCTGCAGTCTTTCTATCTTTATATGTTAATAAAAACTAATAAAAAGTGGGAAAAAAAACAACAACAGGGAGCGCTTTTCCTGCAGCCCACAGCCCACCAGGAAATATTTAAAACCTCCCGCAGCCAGGTAGGACATGAATTCATTCATTTCAGTCATGGAGTGAACGGAGGATTAAGCTTTTACTTGACTTTTGGCAACAACAAAAAAAAAAAAGTCCTGATCAACGATGAAGAACAGACTCCTGAGAGCCAGGAATGCTGCCTTCACAGCGGGAGATCAGGTGGGCCTGAGGACAGCCAGAAACAACCTGGCCCGGGGCATCAGAAAGGCCAAGAAGCAGTATTCCAGGAAAATAGCTCACCGCTTCAAGGACAGCAAGGACACACGGAGTCTGTGGCAGGGAATACAGACCATCACTAACTACAAACCATCCCCCCAGACCTGTGACAGCACAACCTCCACGCTGAATGAACTGAATGACTTCTTTGCTCGGTTTGAGGCATGTAACAGCACACCTGCACAAAAACTCCCCCCCTCTCCTGATGGCCAGGTGCTGGTGCTGTCCTCAGACAGCGTAAAGCGATCATTCATCAAGATCAACGCCCGGAAAGCTTCTGGTCCTGACAACATACCTGGTCGTGTGCTGAAGGACTGTGCAGGGGAACTCGCAGCGGTCTTCACAGACATCTTTAACATCTCGCTGAGTCAGGCCATCGTCCCCACCTGTTTCAAAGCCACAACCATCATACCTGTCTGTCCCAAAGAAGGCAACGCCCTCCTGCCTCAATGACTATCGTCCGGTAGCACTCACCCCCATCCTGATGAAGTGCTTCGAACGGCTAGTCATGAAAAACATCAAATCTGTCCTCCCTGCCTCCCTGGATCCCTTCCAATTTGCATATCGGTCTAATCGCTCAACCGACGATGCCATCTCCTCTGCCCTCCACACAGCTCTCACACATCTGGACACGAAAGACTCTTATGTTAGAATGCTGTTCATTGACTTCAGCTCGGCATTCAACACCATCATCCCCCAACAGCTCATCCTTAAACTGGACAGTCTGGGGCTGAACACCTCAATGTGTAACTGGCTGCTAGACTTCCTGACCGGGAGACCACAGTCAAAGTCAAAGTCAAAGTCAACTTTATTGTCAGAACTGCAATATGTACAGGACATACACAGGACCGAAATTGCATTTCTCTCAGTCCCTCGGTGCAACAGTAACCATCTAAACACTAAAACATTTAATACACATAAGCATAAAATAGTAAAAAAAATGTACAGGCAGTACGGGTCGGGAATAACACATCCAGCACCATCACATTGAATACAGGAGCCCCACAAGGATGTGTGCTGAGCCCCCTTCTATTCACCCTGCTAACACACGACTGCACACCATCATACAGCTCCAACCACTTCATCAAGTTTGCGGACGACACAACAGTGGTGGGTCTCATCAGCAACAACGATGAGACGGACTACAGGTAGTCCCCGACTTACGAGCGCTCTGACTTACGAGGTCCCGGACTTACGAGCATGCATCTCATTAAAAAAAAAAAATTTTTTTTTTTTTTTTACTTTTTTTTTTTTTTTTTATAAATGAATACATGTACAGTACTGGACAGTCACCAAGCACTTAGCCTATCCTAACACAGTTTTTAAAGATGAAGGAATCAGTTGAATTGTCTCCCTCCTCCCTGCAGGCTCCATAGGGAGCTTGCTCCCTTTATGTGAAAGGGAGACAATTCAACTTATTCCTTCATCTTTAAAAACTGTGTTAGGATAGGCTAAGTGCTTGGTGACTGTCCAGTACTGTACATGTATTCATTTATAAAAAATAAAAAAAAGTAAAAAAAAAAAAAATTTTTTTTTTTTTTTACTATGTGTTCCTACTTACGAATTTTTGACATACGAGCGCCCCCTAGTGACGGAACTCGCTCGTAAGTCGGGGACTACCTGTACAGGGATGAGGTGAGCTACCTGGCCTTGTGGTACGGACACAACAATCTCACTCTCAACGTGGAGAAGACAAAAGAGATTGTTGTGGACTTCAGGAAGAGGGATGCCCAACATGCCCCTCTGACCATCAACAACACCACAGTGGAGAGAGTGGACAGCACCAAGTTCCTGGGAGTGCACGTCTCAGAGGACCTGTCCTGGAGCAGGAACACTGCATCACTGGCCAAGAAGGCTCACCAGCGCCTCTACTTTCTCCGCAAGCTGAAAAGAGCTGGAGCTCCAACCCCCATCATGTGCATCTTCTACAGGGGTGCCATAGAAAATGTCCATATTTGCACTAATGTTTGTATTACATTACTGCCTATAGTCATACTACTGTTTACATTTACTGTTTACATTTATTACTACTGTTTACATTTATTACTACTGTTTACATCTAGACTTTTTATATCTACACTACTGCTGATATACAGTACTGTATACAGGTGACCCCCTACTTACGACTCAATCGACCTACGAACAACGGGACCTACGAACAACGGGACCTACGAACGTATCATATTTAATAAAAATATGACATTACTGTATTAAAAATATATATATATATTTTTTGTGTTTAAATGTTCTTAATTTCATGTGTACAGCACTTTGTTGCAGCTGTGGTTGTTTTAAAGGCTTTATAAATAATAATTATGATAAAAATGATCATTTCTGATCATTTTTGTCATGATTGCGCAATAATTGTGCACCTTCCGGTCATAACAGGAAGAAGGTCTCCAGTTTTCACGGTCACAAGTTAAGGCAGAACACCGGAGGCCATCTTAGGCTGCTTTGAAAGTCTCCAGTTTACAGGGTCACTAGTTACAGCAGAACACCGGACGCCATCTTAGGTCAGTTTCGGCTGCAGGGAGCCGGCCTTTGAAGACTGGTGACCAGGATGGCTTCATATGGATTAATTACTAGCTGGAAACGTCTCTGTGAGCTCTGTGGACGTCTCAGGCTGGAGCAGCAGCTGCAGATTGATCGCCGCACCGCCGCTCCAACACCAGCTCATGGCCTGGCTAGCATAAGCTAACACAGGCCTCGAGCAGCTGCCGTGGGTCGCCCGCCGCGCTGCTCGGCCCGACAACAACAACACATGGCAACCTAAGATGTCGGCTTTGACCATCTCAAAGTAAGAAATTATATTTTTATTTATTCTGTAAATGTGAATAGCAATGTTTAACATTACAGTACACTACTGTACATGCTTAAATGTGTGCGCGGCGGTCCGTTAGCGGTATTTCCGCGAGCTACGAACGGAATAAGGACCTACGAACGGGACGCTATTTTCACCCCCTAGCTACGGCAGAATCGAGCTGCGAACAGTTCTTATGTCCCAAACTCGTACGTAAGTAGGGGGTTTGCTGTATTAAGTCCAGCATTTTAACACAGTTTGACACAAAAATACATTTTGATCACTGTTTCAAGTATTGAGGTGCTGATGTGATCTCATCATATAACAGTGCCACCCTAATTGGACTTGTCTATTTTCACTATGAACATAGCAATCACAAAAATGTCTGAAAAATAATTTAATCTACATTACATGTTTACAACACAGTCAGCTAGGAAGAATCCAACCGAGACCAGAAATTTAGAAACTGCTTTATTGTCTTAGACAATAATAATAATAAAAAAATGGCCCAAACATTGGGCAACACTGAAAGGAATTCTTGTCCATTTCTGCTTTTAAAGCACTTAAATCAATTTTAAATATTTATATACAGATTTCCTGTAAAATCAAAAAGATAAAGAAGATGTGGGCACTCAGCCTGGGTACAGCTGCTACTGGACCCCCAGGGTGTCTTTGGTGAACCTGTAGCCAGGATGTGGGCACTCAGCCTGGGTACACTTGCTCGAGGACCCCCAGGGTGTCTTTGGTGAACCTGTAGCCAGGACACGTCTCATATCCAGGAAAGGGACTGCCTGTCTTGGCAGGGGTGAAAAAATAAACACAAAAGAAGAACATTTCTACAGCAGCTATTGTAAATGGTGGTATAATTTTAAGCAGTGGGAATGATAATTTTGCACCACAATTTTTAGCTTAACTGGGGAAAAAAGAAAAAGAAAAATGAACATGTGACATTTGCTGAAGTCAGTAAAAGTTGTTCAGACTAAGCAACGTGCTGCATTTATACTGTCAATATTATACTTTTGACCACAATTTACCTTTGTCCACGAGAGGAAGACCTCGACCTCCAACGCCGCCTCTGAGAAAGGGACTGCCTGTCTTGGCCAGGGCTGACTGATCTGTTTAAAAAATAAACATAAAAGAAGAACATTTCTACAGCAGCTATTGTAATGGTAGTATAATTTTAAGCAGTGGGAATGATAATTTTGCACCACAATTTTAGCTGAACTGAAAAAAATAACATGAAATTTGCTGAAGTCAGTAAATCTACTAATATTTTCTTCCATCTAGAAGAGTTGTTGTTCAAACTCAGCCTTTTTACAGTGCTTCATTTATACTGTCAATATTATACTTTTGATCACAATTTACCTTTGTCCACGAGAGGAAGACCTCAACCTCCAACGCCGTTTCAGAGAAAGGGACTGCCTGTCTTGGCCAGGTCTGACTGATCTGTTTAAAGCATGCAACAGCAAAATTGGTACACATCGCATCGTGAGTTAGATGAATTGTTACATCTCTAATTTTGATCATATTTAAATTAAATACCTTTGATCATTAGAAAGATCAAAAAAGGCGTTCAATACAAGATCAACTGGACTTTATTTGTAACAGAAGATGTTTCGCTTCTCATCCGAGAAGCTTTATCAATTCAATGAACCAGACTGTGTGCGCGTGGATTTATAACCGGAGTCACGCACCAACATATGTTGGTTGCAAGCTGAGGTAACACATACATGTAAATTGACAGATCACACCTTAACAGTAGGGGGTTCCCTTGAAGTCTCTGACAGAAGACACACAACTGTATGTAAATTGACAAAAACACCTCACAGCCCAACAACAGAGGTTTCTCAAAGAAACTTTGCTAGTCTAATTCACAGACAAGACACCTCTGTTCCCATTCGGTGTAAAACGCTTGGGAATCAGCCCCAACACTGAGTTATAAGTCTTGGAAAGTTGAAATCTCAGACCTCCTCCTCTGTTAAGAGAAGGTTTTTCTCTCTTAACATAAACAGCTTCCTTCACGCCCCTCTCAAACCATCTGTGCTCTCTGTCCAAGATTTGCACATTTTGGTCATCAAAAGAGTGACCCTTGTCCGTGAGGTGGAGGTGAACAGCTGAGTTTTGTCCAGAGGAGGTTGATCTCCTGTGCTGGGACATTCTTCTGTGGATGGGCTGCTTAGTTTCTCCAATGTAACGGTCTGGGCAGTCCTCGCTGCACTGGACTGCATAAACTACACCACTCTGTTTGTGTGTGGGGGTTCTGTCCTTCGGATGCACCAACCTCTGTCTGAGAGTCCTGCTGGGTTTGAAATGTACTGGGATGTTGTGTTTGTTGAAAATCCTTCTGAAATTCTCTGAGACTCCAGCAACATAAGGAATGACAATGTTTTTTCGTCTGTTAGCATTTTTCTGTTCATTATTGTGTTTAGCAGATTTCCTTGCTGACTTGACAAAAGCCCAGTTGGGATATCCACATGTTTGCAACGATTTGTTGATGTGTTTCTGTTCCTTTTCCTTCCCTTCTGTCCTTGTGGGGATGTGTTCTGCCCGATGCTGTAAGGTTCTGATGACAGAAAGTTTGTGCTCCAGTGGGTTCACCTCTACCTCACGGACAAGGGTCACTCTTTTGATGACCAAAATGTGCAAATCTGAAACCATATTGGATCGGTCGAGGCCCGGGTTAACAACGACCGCCACCGGTGCTGTTGACAAACAGGGTGCAGGCGGAAATTGTGCTACTGTTACAAATTTCTGTTACAAATCTTGGAATAAAAATGGACTCCAATCTTACATTTGAAAATCACATTAAGCTTCTGTTTAAAACTTGCTTCTTCCATCTTCGAAACATCTCTAGACTTCGCCCATCCCTAACTTTTTCCGATGCTGAGAAGCTCGTCCATGCTTTTGTCTCCTCCAGGCTCGACTACTGCAACTCCCTGTTTATTGGAATCCCTGGCAAAAACCTTCAGAAACTTCAATATATTCAAAACAGTGCAGCAAGGATCTTGTTGCGAGTTCGTAAATTTGAACATATTACGCCCATTCTTCATAACCTTCATTGGCTTCCTGTCGCCTACAGAATTCAGTACAAAACTGCTCTCATTACACATCAATGCTTACATGGAGCTTCACCAGATTATCTGAAGGATATTCTTATTCCACACTCATCCACCCGGTCGCTGCGGTCACAGAACAGTAATCTCCTTCACATTCCGAGAACCAAATTAAGGACCATGGGAGACCGGGCTTTCAGTGTGGCTGCCCCCCGCCTGTGGAACTCTCTTCCTGACTGTCTGAGGGTCCCACAGTCTGTGGTTGACTTTAAGAGCGGCTTGAAGACCTTTCTTTTCAACCGAGCATACTCTACCTCCTCATGATTCTACTTTTGTTCTTAGTTGATACTGTTATTGATTTTACTTGTTTTATTACTTGTTTTATTGACATTTAATTTCTGTTGCACCGTGTAGCACTTTGAGATTTTCATTAATGAAAAGTGCGTTATAAATTGAATTCATTATTATTATTATTATTATTACTGTTAGTCCAAGACCACGAGGAGGGAAATGTGTCAGGAGACAGAGAGAGAAGAGGAAAGTGAAGAATGTAGGACTGAGGGTTGCAACTCTAAATGTAGGGACAATGACAGGCAAAGGTAAAGAGCTGGCTGACATGATGCAGAGAAGAAAGGTAGATGTTTTATGTGTCCAAGAGACCAAGTGGAAGGGCAGCAAGGCCCGCAGCATTGGAGCAGGGTTCAAACTGTTTTACCATGGTGTGGATAGAAAGAGAAATGGAGTAGGGGTGGTCCTGAAGGAGGAGCTGGCAAAGAATGTAGTAGAGGTGAAGAGAGTGTCAGATAGGGTGATGTGTCTGAAGGTAGAAGTAGAAGGTCTGATGCTAAACATCGTCAGTGGTTATGCTCCACAGGTTGGATGTGATGGGGAGGAGAAAGATACATTTTGGAAAGATTTGGATGAAGTGATAGAGAGTATTCCCAGGGAGGAAAGAGTGGTGATTGGAGCAGACCTGAATGGACATGTTGGTGAAGGAAACAGAGGGGATGAGGAAGTGATGGGTAGGTTTGGTGTCAAGGAAAGAAACCAGGAAGGACAGATGGTGGTGGATTTTGCCAAGAGAATGGAAATGGCTATAGTCAATACCTATTTCCAAAAGAGGGAGGAACATAGAGTGACCTATAAGAGTGGAGGAAGGAGTACACAGGTCGACTACATTCTGTGTAGAAGAGGAAACCTGAGGGAGATTGGAGACTGTAAGGTTGTGGCAGGGGAGAGCGTGGCCAGACAGCATCGGATGGTTGTGTGTAGAATGACTGTTGTTGCGAAGAAGAGAAAAAGAGTAAAATCAGAGAAGAAGACCAAATGGTGGAATCTAAAGGCCGAGATACAGTGAAGCAGACTCCGTATACGCGCGTATATGCCCGTATACGCGCGTATACGGAGCCTCTGCTACAGCTCGGCTGATGTTCTCGCGTAGATTCTCGTGTTTTCGCTCCAAATTCTACGTCATTTCCTCCGTACCGTCACTTCCGATCGTCACTTCCGGTAGTTTTTCGCTCCACGGAGAGGACTCAACTGAGCTCGCTGATTGGTCACTTTGACACGCCTACTGAAATGATTGACAGATTTCAGTCAGCTCAAAGTGAAACCTATCGTGAGCAGCTCGCTCAGACTTCTGCGGTGTTCTGATACGGTCTTTCTACTATATATGTTATAAAAAGTTCTCTCAGAAATAAAAATAATAACAGGGAGTGCTTTTCCTGCAGCCCACAGCCCACCAGGGAATATATAAAACATCGCGCACCCAGGTAGGACCTGAATTCATTCATTTCATTCATCGAGTGAACGGAGGAAGAAGCGGTTACTTGACTTTAGGCAAAAAAACAAAAGAAAAGGCCCGATCAGCGATAAAAAAGAGGAATTTATTTCATTTGTGTAACATACAAAACAGTCCGGAGCCGGGGAAGTTTAGGTCAGACACCGCGCATCGCGTATGCGAATCGCGTATGCGTAGTAAAAAAATACCTTTGCGCGTACTTGCCCTGAGGGGCTACGCGGGGCTACGCTGCGTACGGGGCATACGTACGCTGCGTATTGGCGTATCGTGAGGACGCGCGAGTGTATCTCGCCCTTAAAGAAGGAAGAATGTTGTGAGAAATTCAGAGACGAGCTGTTAAAGGCTCTGGGTGGTAAGAAAGAGCTTCCAAGTGACTGGGCTACTACAGCAACAGTAATTAGAGAGACAGGTAGGAAGGTACTTGGTGTGTCATCTGGACAGAGAATGGATGATAAGGAAACCTGGTGGTGGAATAGTGAAGTGCAGGACGCCATTCAAAGAAAGAGATTAGCCAAGAAGAAATATGACAGTGAGAGGACTGAAGAGAGGAGACAGGAATATAAGGAGATGGGACGTAGAGCAAAGAAGGAAGTAGCTAAGGCAAAGCAGAGGGCGTACAATGAGTTCTATGGGAGACTGGACACTAAAGAGGGCAAGAAGGACTTGTACCAATTGGCAAGACAGAGGGATCAGGCTGGAAAGGATGTGCAGCAGGTTAGGTTTATTAAAGATGGGAATGGGAATGTCCTAACAAGTGAGGAGAGTGACAGGATGATGGAAGGAGCACTTTGAGGAGCTAATGAATGAAGAGAATGAAAGGGAAAGAAGAGTAGAGGTCATAGAATCTGTAGACCAGGAAGTGGGAAAGATTAGTGAGGGTGAAGTCTGGAAAGCTCTGAAAAGAATGAAGATGGGGAAGGCAGTAGGACCTGATGACATACCAGTGGAGGTTTGGAAATGTCTTGGAGAGATGGCAGTGAGGTTTTTGACTCAAATATTTAATGGAATATTTGAGGGTGAGAAAATGCCTGAAGAATGGAGAAGAAGTGTGCTGGTGCCCATTTTTAAGAACAAGGGTGATGTACAAAGTTGTAGCAACTACAGGGGAATTAAGTTGATGTGCCACACGATGAAGATCTGGGAGAGAGTTGTGGAAGCAAGACTTATGCCTGGTACCCACTGCACCGGTGTCGGGCGGCTGAAGCGGCCGGTTTACATTCAAAGTCTATGAGGAGACGCGTGGAGTCGCGGCAAACAGTGATGCGGCGCGTTTTGAGTGATCGAAGCGGCGCGGCGGCACGCTGCAGTTCCCTTCGCGCGCACGCGCGCGTCCAAAGCAACCTACGCGTCGAGCCGCCAACGCCATAAAATTCGATCTCTGGTGGCTCGACGCGTCCAGCAAACAGTCGAGAGAGCCTCTGCTATGTGATGACACAACGACAACGGGACTTTTTTTTGACTTTTTAAACTTACCCAACGAGCCTCCATGAATTGGAACCAAACTCCGGTAAGAAACGTGGCATTTTAACCAGTTACAGCTGTCCACTCCAGCGTTTGATCACCCCAAACATAAAAAAAAACGTTTTAATCTCACCAAAGACTGTCGGAGCTGCAGTAGTCGGAGCTGCAGTAAACAACTGACCCGGAAAACAAGCTAGACCCCCTCCCCTCTGCTTCCCCCTAGTGCGCGTCATCAGACGCGTCCCAGTGGGACCCCGGCATCAGTGACAAGCGACCAAAACGGGGCGGCAGGAGCGTTCTGACAAGTTTGGTGGGGACCAGGCATTAGACAAGAGGTGACTATCTGTGAGTAACATATGGTTTCATGCCAAGAAAGAGAACCACAGATGCCATCTTTGCTTTGAGGATGTTGAAGGAGAAGTACAGAGAGGGTCAGAAAGAACTCCATTGTGTCTTTGTGGATTTAGAAAAAGCATATGACAGGGTGCCAAGGGAGGAGGTGTGGTATTGCATGAGGAAATCTGGAGTGGCAGAGAAGTATGTTAGACTGGTACAGGACATGTATGAGGACAGCAGGACAGTGGTGAGATGTGCTGTAGGAGTGACAGATAGCTTCAAGGTGGAGGTGGGATTGCATCAAGGATCGGCTCTGAGCCCCTTCTTGTTTGCTCTGGTGATGGACCGACTAACAGATGAGGTCAGGCAGGAATCCCCATGGACTATGATGTTTGCAGATGACATTGTGATCTGTGGTGAGAACAGGGAACAGGTGGAAGAGAACTTGGAGAGGTGGAGGTATGCACTTGAAAGAAGAGGAATGAAAGTCAGCCGTAGTAAGACAGAGTACATGTGTGTGAATGAGAGGGAGGCCAGTGGAACAGTGAGGCTACAAGGAGCAGAGGTCACAAAGGTGCAGGACTTAAAGTACTTGGGGTCCACTGTCCAGGAAAATGGGAAATGTTGTAAAGAGGTGAAAAAGAGAGTCCAGGCAGGATGGAGTGGATGTTGACTGCCTATAGAAATTTTGATAACAGTTTAGTCCTGTGTATAAAGTAATGCTAATTTTTGTTTATGACCTTGTTTAGGTCAGGGTTTTTTTCACCCCCTGTTCCCCAGGATGGCAAGCTACCGGATCCCTACAGCTATGAGGTAGGACTTAAATTGCACCAAACTATTTGTTTTTTTCTGGACATATTACCCTGGATCATGAACTACAAACTACCAGATTATTGATTGATGGACCTTTAATCATCCGGGATTCAAGAACTGATTTAAAATAGAAAAAAAAGAACTCTTGGGTGTAATCAGGGTCTGTTTTGTTGTGTGTATTTTGTCTATTGGTTATACTCAAAGAAAATGATTATTATTACAAACAATATTATTATAAATACCTTCCTGTCTATTGGTTATACTCAAAGAAAATGATTATTATTACAAACAATATTATTATAAATACCTTCCTAAGTCTACACAAAACGAGGTGCAACATATCACTATGGGAAATTGAGCCCCGTGCAGTTTACCTGAAGGAATACAATCACGCCTTTACGGCAGGGGTGTCAGCGTCGCCAGAGGCCCCGCCCTCTGGGTACTTAAGCCGCTGACGCCCATCCATCTTTCTCCAAAATGCACTTCACCGAGCTTTCAGCATTGAAAGGGCCAGGTATGTTGCACCTCGTTCCCTTCCTTCAGGGAACATGAGTTATGGTGCATAACTTTCAGTTCCCTTATCAGTCTTGTCACTTGGTGCAACATATCACTATGGGAACGTAATCCATTCACACCCTTGAAATGCTCAGCAAAATGCATGTGGAAACATCTGCCTTGATACGGCAGGCATCCCCCAGCTGCTCTCTTCAAGGTATGCAGAGAGCACAGTCCGGGAAGAAGAAATGCCCCACGTAGAAAACATAATCTTGATGTTACCACTGGGCACATAGATGAAAAAAATCCAACTAGCGGCAGCATAAGCATGCTCCACTAGTGTTATTACTCATCCTTTTATTTTACAAAGGGCACGACTGACAAGTGTAGCCCATCCTGATGTCGGAGACCCGTTAAAGGAGCGAGGAACCCCTCCATCGAACGTCTCCTAAGCGAACATAAACACCAAGGGACACCCCTGTGTATGTTGTTACTGTTTGTTTTTGGATAAAGCAATCAAAGCCTTAGGCCCTCAGCCAGTTCCCTTCAGAGGCCAGGCTGAGAGCCGCCACAACTCTGGACATGGGTGTAGAAGCTGTCCACGTGCCTGAGTCAGCAGGTCCCTGTGAGGAGGCAATTGCCATGGTATCACTGATAACATTGAGATCAACACCGGGAACCACGGTTGCTACGGCTACCTGGGGGCTATCATGATCAGGGAGAGGGTTCCCCGACGTACACGTTCCAATGTCACCTTGATCAGAGGGACAGGTGGGAAAGCATAGTACAGCACCCCCGCTGGCCAGTCATGTGCCAGAGTGTCCGTTCCCAACGGTGCATCTGCTTCCTTCAAAGAGAAGTAAAGGTCACACTGCGAGTTAGCTCTACAAGCGAACAAGTCCACTGAGGCTCTCCCAAATCATGACCAGACCTGCTCCACAACCCGTGGATTCAGGCTCCATTCTGACGCCAAGAGAGGTCCTCTCGAGAGGGCATCCGCTCCATAATTTAGTTCACCGGGGACATGAGTCGCCCTGAGTGACAAGATTATTGGAGCACACCACGTGAGCATCTTCTGCGTGAGTCTGAGGAGGGCCCGGGACCTTGTCCCTCCCTCTCTGTTGATGAAGGACACTGTGGTCCTGTTATCTGATTTCACCAGGACGTGCTGCCTTTCAATCAGACCTTTGCCAAAAAAGTATTTTACTGACAGGAATACGGCCAATAATTCCGGGAAGTTTATATGTAATCTCGCTTCCCGTTTATTCCAAAGGCCACGGGCGTTCTGATTTCTGCAGATCGCTCCCCATCCTGTTTTTGAGGCGTCCGTCGTGATGACCACACAAGATGACACCCTACCCAGCGGAACCCCTTTAATGAAAACAGACAAGTCTCTCCAAGGTTCCAGGGCCCTCAGGCACTCTGAATCTATTCTAACCTTTCCTGCCCTACCAGGCAGGGTGGGTTGTTTCTGTTGGTTTAGCCATACTTGTAGGGCCCGCATTTTAAGCAATGCGTGTGGTACACAAGGTATGGCTGCCACCAAGAGTCCTAAAAGGCGTTGGCACGTTTTCATGTGAACCCGCTGATCCAGTTTAAATTTTTTTAGGCAATGGCAAATCGAGGAACCTCGTTCCTTTGAGAGCCTTGCTCTGTACCGCACGGTGTCGATCTGTACTCCCAGAAATACGGTAACCCGTGATGGAGTTAGGTTACTCTTTTGTAGGTTTATGACAAAACCGAGAGACTCCAGGTGAGAGATTACCCTGTAGGAGTGTGACTGGGCCTGTATTCTGCTTCCAGCCAGAATCAGGAGGTCATCCAGGTAGTTCATAACCCTGAGACCTTGATTCCTGAGGGGGGTCAGGGTTGCATCAAGACATTTAGTAAATGTGCGAGGAGCCGTCTTCAAAAGCCGTCTTCAAAGCCGGGTAAGGCTTTGAATTCATAAGCTTTTCCTTCGAAAGCAAAACGGAGGAATTTTCTGTGTTTCCTCCACACGCCTACATGGAAATAGGCATCTTTCAGATCCATTGTACATGCCTAGTCTCCTAGTCTCACAGCAGAGATGCTCACAAGTCATTTTTTGCAAGTCCAAGTCAAGTCTCAAGTCTCTGATCTCAAGTCCAAGTCAAGTCTCAAGTCTCTGATCTCAGTCCAGGTCAAGTCCAAGTCAAGTCTCAAGTCATTGATCTCAAGTCCAAGTCAAGTCTCAAGTCTCTGATCTCAAGTCCAAGTCAAGTCCAAGTCAAGTCCCTAATATTTGAGTGACACCGTGAATGAATGTATGCTATTCATTCGCAAACAATGGACATTAAATGTCTCTCCTTTTAAAAATATCCAGGTTAACATTAGATTAACACACTGACGCTAAGCTTGTTTGTAGCAGCTGCTAACAACCTTTTAGGCAGTGACTACATGTTACAGCTTATTTTTATCTGAATGTAGAGGCCAAAACATTACATTAAATGTCTCTCCTCAATTCAATTCAGTTCAGTTTATTTATTTTCATTCATTCATTCATTCATTCAACCTTTATTTATACAGGCTAGCCTCATTGAGTCACGGGGACTCATTTACAAGAGGGACCTGTCTCACTCACACCAAACAACCATCCACTCTCACACTCACACCTAGGGTCAATTTAGAGTCACCAATCAGCCTAACAAGCATGTTTTTTGGTCTGTGGGAGGAAACCGGAGTACCCGGAGAAAACCCACGCATGCACGGGGAGAACATGCAAACTCCACCCAGAAAGGCCCCGGACCGGGATTTGAACCGGCAACCTTCTCGCTGAGAGGCAGCAGCTCTACCAGTTGTGCCACCGTGCTGCCCATTTATACTGTATAGCTCCAAGTCACAAGTTGTCTCAGGGCACTGAACAGAAACAATCAAATATAAAAATAATAAGTTAACAGAAACTTTAATATAAAAAATAATAAGTTAACAGACTGTGTGTCCCAATCCGACGGCTGCATGGGTCTAAGGCCGCATTTGAAGGCCGCTGACGTCACAGCGATGCGCCAAGGCCTGTCCCAATTCGAAGACTGCTTCAATGCGGCCGACGAATGCGGCCTTCTTTTCCCCGAATTTGAAGGACGGGTCCGGTGGATCCTTCCAGACGGAGGCTATCCCAAAATGCATTGCGTTTACTCTGCGCGTGCGCATTGAGGGAACATTTTGGATGAACGTAATGGCGGACGAAGCGACAGAATACACTTTTAAATGTAAGTTATGTTAAAATGTGGGATTAAAAAATTAAAAGCCTAAAGCGGTTATGATTTATGACATAAATGATTAAAGCGGATGTTAGTCATTTGCGTAGATATTTTTTATATCTTTTGTCAGCTCGTACAGTGGGTCCCGTCGTATTATCGCTGCTAAGCTAATTTTATTCTTCTGTTTTTTAGGGAGCAAGGAGCAGACCGAGCTTTTATTAAGCTTCGGAATAATAACAGCCACCTTTTTACGGGGGCTAAACATTCTGCAGCTGTGGCGTGGAGGTACAAGATTCATCCTATGCTTCTGAGTACAGTTTCATTAACCCTATACTGTACTGTACATAACCTGCAACCTCTTGTGTTGTGCTGTGAAAACTGTTTTTCATTGTGGGTTTAAGACATTATTTTCCATGTTTCCCCTCTTCATTCATTTTATGTTGATGTTATTAGGGTAATTTTGGAGAAGATGTGCCTGCAGGATAAAGTAACTCCTCTGCAGGCTAAAAAGAAATTGGACAATTTAAAGAAGAAATACAAAGTATGTACATGTGTAATGAATTATATAATTTGTACGTGCTCTGTTGATACAAACCAGATTCTAAAAAAGTTGGGACACTAAACAAATTGTGAATAAAAACTGAATGCAATGATGTGGAGGTGCCAACATCTAATATTTTATTCAGAATAGATCACAGATCTAAAGTTTAAACTGAGAGAATTTATCATTTTAAATGAAAAATATGTTGTTTCAAAATTTCATGGCGTCAACAAATCCCCAAAAAAGTTGCGACAAGTCCTGAACATAGTTCTCTGCATTAATGGTGCCTTTCCAGACATGCAAGCTGCCCATGCCACAAGCGCTCATGCAACCCCATACCATCAGTGAGGCAGGCTTCTGAACGGAGCGTTGATTGGCGTTCCAGCCACTTATTGCTACTTGTCCCAACTTTTTTGGGATTTGATGACACTGTGAAATTTTGAATCAACATATTTTTCCTTTAAAATGTTACATTTACTTAGATTAAACTTTTGATCTGTCATCTATGTTATGTTATGCATAAAATATTGACATTTGCCATCCCCACATCATAAAATTAAGTTTTTATTCACAATTTGTTTAGTGTCCTATCTTTTTTGGAATCTGGTATGTACATGTAAACTTTAAAAAAAATGTTTGTTGCTCTTTTTGCCAACTGTGATATCTTATTTCCTCTGTTCAGGACTGCAAATATCCAGGGTCAGGGGAAGGAGTGAGTGGGAAGCCCACTGCTGCGACATGGCCCTGGTTTGTCCTCATGGATGAGGCGTTAGGACAGAGACCTTGCATTGCACCTCCTGTCCTAATTTCCTCCATCCGTGAGGACACTCCAGGTCCAAGCACAGCAGTGGGTGACCAGGACGACAGGGCTGAGGAGGAGGAAAGAATGGAACAGAGACAAGGAAGAAAGAGGAAGAAGAACAGAGATGAGTTAATGGACTTAATCAGAGAAGATATGAAGCTGCAGAGGGAGGATATGAAGCTGCAGAGGGAGGCAGAAGAGAGAAGGTTGAATGAAAGTAGGGAGATGATGGAAAGATTATTTAGTATTCTAGAAAAAAATGCAAATACCGGTAAATAAATTACCGGTATATTTATGAGTTTGAAAAATGTGTTGGTCTTTGTTTTGTTCTAATTTTGAAAAAATAAATTGATTACAAAAACTAGTTGTCTATAATTCATTTTATTAACAGTAAGTTAATTCAAAACAACAAAAAGTTCTGTGGCTGCCAGCTCTGCAAACCCACGGGACACCACCTGCAGGTCCTCTGGGTTTTTAGGCAGGTGGATGACACCATGATGGACAGCAGAACGAGGCGTCCCAAACACTCCTGACTGAGACCACCTGCAAGATGCTCCATCTGCCAGCCAGAAAACAGTTGTCGCCCCCAACCATGTCATGAATCCAGGTCCAGGAGATGAAGCAACAACTCCAGAGACTCCCTGCATCATCACAAGTCCAGTCTAGGATCGTCTTGGTTAAAGTAACGGTCCAGGACTGGGATATTCAGATTAATCCTACAGTACAAGGGTCTGGTCTGGTTCAGGACATGTAGAGAACAACAAAACATTTAGTTTAAGATTTATTTTTTATAAGATATTAAAGTAATAATGAGGCTTAATCTACTGATGCTCAATGAAAACGCTATTTTATTAATAAAATAGATGAAAGACCCTGTTTTTAACTTTTTTTTTTACAACCCCTTTATGCAGTGCTTTAAGTGGAAAAAAATAAGTGCCGGTACCCTCCCTAATGTCATAATAATATACATACCTGCAAACTCAGAAGGGATGAAAAAGGTGACAAACGTTGCGCCAACCCCCCCCCCCGAAAGATTTTGTAATTTTTTAACATGCTTCAGGTAAAAGTCATTTACTAACCTCATTTAATGAGGACATAAATAGGAAAGATTGTGTCAACCAAAAAATTCACAACCAACAACAGCAGCAAGCCAAACATAGCAGAACTTTTTTTTTTTTTTTTTTGCATTTTGCTAACAATGCGCAGACTTATCTCTTCCGACAGGCTTTTGGTTAATTTTGTACATGGATTTTAGAGTTTGTTATGTTTTACCTTTCTGTATAGTACTTCCGTGATTTTATGATTTTATTTTTCCTTTTGTAAAGCACTTTGTGACTCTCATGTCTGTGAAATGTGCTGTATAAATAAAACGTACGTACTAACAGTAAAAACTAGTTTCTTATATGCTGGTGAAGATGTTTTGCCAGAAATTTTGAATAAAGTAGATGCCATTTCCTGCATTCTGGTGTATTTTAACAAGTTGTTAAACATCTATGTTTACCTACATGTAAACATGATTCACTAACTATTTTAGAGACATCTAACAAAATAAAGTCAGGTCCTGTGGACAGATTAAAAAATTGTTGAAATTATTATTGATCATGAATCAGGATATTTTAGAGACACCTCATTCAACTAGTTCATATAGACATCATCCTGTTTTTAAACTCACTCCTGTGGCTAAGATAATGAAATTAATGTGATACTTTATCACAGTGGCTTTAGGGGTGCAATTGACTTTTATTTTGTTAATTTTTATTTAGTTTTATTTGTAACACAACATGCCATTTTACTAAACAATGGTTACACTGCATGTATAAAAATATTAACTTTACCCACACGTTGGAGGAGTTACTTCCGCTTCCCTCGCGCTCTGTCGCGCTGCAGAGTTTGTTTTTGTTTTTTTACAGAGTTCGCTGTCGTCTCCTCCCCCTGTCTATCCTGAGGTTGTGATTGGCCAAATGACGCGCTCCACCAAAGATGTTTTATTGTCGTGAAGATGCATTACTCTTTCTTGAAATCCAGTCGGGGGAAATGATGCATTCTAATCTGCCACGGGTCTTTCAAGTGGAGAAGACGAAAATAAGTTCCGGAACGCACCTTACTCTTAAAAAAAGTCCCGGTACTCTCAGGGTTAAATTTTAGAAGTGGCGGAACTGGGTACCGGTGAGTTCCGGCCCACTTAAAGCACTGCCTTTATGTAGTAATGGATTTTATACAATAAAATATTGGAAAATGTTATGCTGTATTCTAAATTTCAAATAAGTTATTTATTTAACATTTTAAATAAAATATAAATAATATTCTAGTATATTGTTTTATTAAATTATTAGTAAATAAGATAGATTTTTGATTTATTTATTATACACAAGTTAACATTTATTTATTATGCACAAGTTAACAAAGTTAATACTGACAATGAAATTATCCATGAAACTACAGTTTATAGCCAAAAAAAAAAAAGTAAGTTGGATATATCTGTCAGCAGAAGTTATAAAACATGCCACCAGCAGTGATAAAGTTCTGTATTTCCTCTAGAATTAAAAAAAGCAGTAAAAACAACAGCATTTCAAGCTCCTTTCTTCCTTAGGCTGAGCGCTGTCACGGTTGCTAGGCAACATGACGTACTCCGACGTAACCGTGAAGGCTAGACCTGTCCCAATTCAAAAGAAATTCACAGCCGCGGACTTCCCGTCTACCTGATGTTTGAAGGACCCGGCCTCCGTGTACCGGGTAGGCCGGGTCCTTGGTAGTATGCAGCCGTCGGATTGGGACACACCTAGAAACTTTAATATAAAAATAATGGTAACACTATTTATCTGAGGAGACTGCTTTGAGTTTAACTCCATGTTATAAAAAAGCTACAGTAGTTAGCCAGAGTTATTTCAGGATGAAATAATTTGAACTTCTGTTTGAATTTAATGCTATGAACTTTTTCCTTTTTGTTACATTTACCGGTACTATGAATTTCTCACAGGGCAGAGAGCCAACATGGAGGACTCACAAACATATACAGTATTATTATTATTATACATATAATATTGTCCAGTGTCTGATGCTGCAGTCATGTTACTGAACTCCCACTGATGGGCTAACCTGGTTCCACCACAGCAGCAGGATCCTCAGACAGAACAGCTGGTGGGATGTCCTGGTATCTGCAGCCCTCTCTCCATTTGTTTCTTCATGGACATACATGGAGTTGTGAAATTATGTTGTGCCCTTTCCTCAGCAAAACGCTCCTCCAGTGGAGACTTTCTGGACAGACTGCAGGAAGTTCCTAAACAAACAACAGGTTTATCAGTATTATCAGTAAAAAGAGATTATTAAATAATTTTTAAAAGACACAGAGAACTTTAAATGAATTAAGAATGTTAATAAGTGTTGGATTTGAGTGCAATGTAAGTGCAATCCATGGTTGAATTGAATCCACATCTGAAAAGGGATGCAACCTTTTCACAACATATGCTGTAACTGTTTTGTGGCACTCGGTTACACTGACGTATTTACCTTGGACAGTCACTGGTGAACACTGTGAAGCCATTTCAGGTCGTTTGTCTAAGAAAAAAAACGAGCTAACGTTAGCATCGTGTTTGTATTTGAGCTGACTTACCGCTTTAAGCGGAGTATAACTTATTAGCTGCCTTAATGTTGGTATGAGATGTAGTTTATAGTTTATTTATTTACCTGATGGAGCCGAAGAGGTAGCGATTAGCGAAAAGTTCGGCGGAGCGTTTTGCAGACGGACCACTCTGTACTTCCGGTCGGATACGAAGCGAAAATAATCCGGTGGAGTGCGTCAAAGACGGGACACTATTTTACTTCTCCACCCTCCTTTGCATGATAGAAAATTATTGCAAGTGCTGCACTGACCTGACTGGTCATTTTATTAAATTAGTACGCTATCGATAGCAGATGCACACTTCCGGTGGATTCTTCTTCGTTGGTTTTCGGTGGCGGCTACTTCCAGTCGGCTAACTAGCATCGAACATAGGAATCGCAAATTAATATTTTGAACGATTTCGGGAAAACCGGACAGTTAGTCCCGGTTCCGAACAATTCTCGATGCTCACGAGTCTCAAATGGCGAGTCCGAGTCGAGTTGGAAGTCTTTTGAATGCAAGTCCGAGTCGAGTTGGAAGTCTTTTGAATGCAAGTCCGAGTCGAGTCTGAAGTCTCTGTTTTTGCGACTTAAGTGCGACTCGAGTCCGAGTCCCAAACTCGAGTCCCCATCTCTGTCTCACAGACTGGAGAACCTGCCGTAGTGTAAGCATCTTGAACTTAAAAGTTTTTATTCTCTTGTTGAGAGTCCTGAGATCCAGGATCGGCCTCAGGGAATGATCCTTTTTGGGCACCAGGAAGTACTTGCTGTAGTGGCCGGAGCGTAGTTTGCGTTTCGGGACCAAACTTATTACTCCCTTCTGTAACATCGTCAATAGCTCCTCCCTTAGCACGTGTGCGCACGCAGGGTTAATGTTTGATTGCAGTACCCCTGTGAAGGGGGGCGGCCTCCTGGCGAACTGTAGCTTGAGCCCACGACATATAATTGTCATGACCCATTTGTTTGGTAGACACGCCCTCCAGGCTTGCACATGCGCCATGAGCCTGGAGGGCATGTCCAATTGCTGCTCGTCATGTTTGAGTGTGGGAGGGGTGGCCTTTGACCCTTCTCGTGCTTTCTCGAGCAGGCTGGTCTGCCCAACAGAAGATATCGCGAGATCTGACTGCCTCAGGCAGAGCTTGTGTATCTTGCTGCAGTTCATAGTTTGACCACGTGATTTGTGTTTTATAAAAGTGGGACTCAAGTCAAGAACCAGGGCAGTCTGTGCTTTGGTACTTTTATTTTTGTACATGCATGAAACAGTGTTTGTTTTTATTACACATACAGTAGGCGAGTCATGTTTAGTGTGCGTATACATGTCACTAGCTCCTCGTAGTGTTTTACAAGTGGAGACTGGGTTCAGAAGTTCAGGTTCCCGTACCTCGTGGGCGGGCAAACCTGTAAAATTATTAATTTGTCCCGTTTCATCAGGCCCGAATTTACTTTCGACATGGGGTCAATGAAGAGGCCCTTGGCCGATACTGGAAAATCTCACTTTCGCCAACAGGTCTCTTCCGTGGGAGGCCACGCATGTCTTCCTTTGGGGGTGCAAAGTTTTTCCTCGGCAGCCCCTCGCGGAGGGCTTCCGCTTGTTTGCGTCTTTGTTCTAGCCTGGCCTGGATGCGTTCCAGGGCTCCCCCGAAGAGTCCCGTCGGCTCAATCGGGTGCTGGAGGAAGAGGGACCTCTGGTTTTCCAGGAGGTCCGATAAAGTCAACCAAAGATGGCGTTGGGCGACAACCATTTCCGCCATTGCTCTGCCTTGTGTGATGGCTATTGTCCCCATCATGCAGAGTACAAAGTCAGAGGCGCTGCGGGCCTCCTCCATGGCCTCTGTTACGGCTTGTTCGTTTGTCGTTGCCTGGAGTTCCTGTAGCTTTTCTGCCAGGTACGCTTGCATCATGGTCGACGCATTCATCGAGCGAGCCGCGAAACCCTGAGCCTTGTAGCATTTCTCGAGCTGTTTCTCCGAAGCGCGGCAGGCCCTGCTGGGCAACGCTGGCTTCGCCCCGTAGCTACGGGGGCTAAATGAGCCGCCAGGCTCTCCTCTATCGGGGGTACGCTGGCAAGACCTACTGCCTCCATTCCTGCAACATCCAGTAGTCGGGATAGTGGCAACGTCATGGGAGCTCCCGGCTCCGCCCAGGAGCGTGTGAGCTCCATGAGGAAGTCCAGGAAAATGGGCATTTTTTGCTACGTTGTCGGCTGTTGCTTTGCACAGAAGTAGTTTCCTGCCAGCCTCGTAACCTGTTGGTGAGGCGTGGGGTCTGGCCACGCGACCTGCAGGGCATCCGCCACCCTATGGCTCAAGTCGAACAGAGCAGGGACCGACACGTCCGGTTCGGGTAGAATTTGCATTAGGTTCTGAGAGGAATCCAATTTTTCCCTTCTGCAACCATACTCGGCGTCTTGGTCAGACACTTCGGGCGTCGAGTCCTCGACGGGAACCGAGCAGTCTGACACGTTCTCATCCCCGACTTGACCGCTGCATTCACGGTCCACAGTTCTCGAGTTCTGGCTCGGGAGCGAGCAGCTTCGTGAGGCGTGCGGCCTTCAGTGCCGCGACCTTCGCGATGGATTTAGCCAACGCGTGGCGTTTCCTCATTACCGCCAGCATCCGACAGCAGTGGGAGCAGGAGTCGGGGGATTCCAGCGCTTTTCTTGTGTGCAGAATCCCTAGGCAGACAGGACAGGCCTCGTGGGTGTCCGTCGCCGAGAGGGAGTAGCCACACCCGGGCAAGGACGCGAGCGAG